>CM031590.1:2427532-2453690 GCA_018467065.1 Ephestia elutella
TTTTCACTGTTAGATAGAAACTTTTTTGAGTAATTTTAATGTTTATATAACTTTTACCCGCGCGAATCCAGACTAAAAAATTCATTCCAGCGGCGCGGGCAAAAGTTAAAGGCTAATAAAATCCTAGAATTCTTTTGCCATCATCATCAGAAATATCTTCCACGTCACTATATCTACATCACACTATTTGCTGATCAAACGTGCTCATCAGTCAATACATATGTGCTGTATAGTAAATACTAAATATAGAGTTGGAGATAGGCGTGTCTCACGTACAGATTGTTTGGGTTGTGCGCTGTGACGTCAATGCGTAGACGCAGCTTCGTGTGTGTAATGCTGATTCGTTGATTGGGATCAATAATGTAATGGGTTTCTGTTATCGTTAGTGGCAGCAGTGGTTGTTTCCAAATGTTATTAGTTGTAAACAAATAATTTTATTAGGTAACAATTAACATTTGAACTAAAACTAGTTGCTGGAGCCGCCTTTTTACACGACTGACCAAAGAAAGATTATGTTTTCATGTATGTAAGTTTCTTTATTCCACCATAAGTCCTGAACGGCTTAACAGATTTTGATGTGAGAGGTATTTTAAGATTCCTTGCATTCCTCCGAGTGACATAGGCTATGTGAGTTGTCAGTCGTGTTTTTTTATTTTCAACCGACTTCAAAAACCAAAATGAGGAGGTTCTCAAGTTGACTGTATTTTTTTTTGTTCCCGCATAACTTCTTCATTTATGAACCGTTTTTAAAAATTTGCTGGTTATCAAAAATGCTTGTGCCAGGCTACGACTCCGCTTTCTTATCGCCAGGTTACAAAGGTGTTACCATAGATACATAGTTGTGGATTAAAGAACTATATTCATCAATAGCCATTTAAGTATCCCCATTGCTGGGGACTGGCCTTCCAAAGTCAAAGTCAATTTTTTTTATTGAAACTTGGCCTTTAAAGAAGGCTCTTTTTCACGTCGATAACTAATTATTTAATCATAATATTTTATGTCTCAAAGCTACAAACTACTAGCATTTCGGAACGACCACTGCTGAGAAGAAATGCCGAAAGAAACTCATGAAACAGTCTTGGTCGCCTAGCATGCCAGAGGGGCTATTCATTAACTTCCTTCTGGATAGATGAGAAGGATGAGCCCTAACCCACAATCTGGGCTCAATTCTGAATGGTCAGTGAGAAGAATTATATCAAGAATAAGATAAGAAAATAATTTACTGTCAAAGTCAAATATTTTTATTCATGTTGGCTTAAAAATAGCACTTATAAATCGTCACTTTCTTGTGTTTTAGTTAGTTGACGTCAAAAAATTACTTAAAGCTAAGTTTACCACCGCCTCCAAAGCGCAAGTGGAGAAGAGGCGGCGCAACAAACTCTCAACTGTAAATACAAAGATGTTACAAGTAGAACTAACTTTTGCCCGCGGAATCGTCCGAGTGAATTTCGTTTGTCACTCCCTTAGAGATAGAATTTCTAAACATAGTATGTAAACTCTATTTATTCTTACCAGTCCTATCATGAAAACAATCTTACCATGTCTTTTTATGATTTTACAACAATATAAATCAAAATAGACTTCTTAGGAAATTACTTTCGTGGTTAATAAATGTTTTACTTTAGAATGTTTAGGTTTGAACTAATATTTTATTTATTTTCAACAAAATTCAATAAAAAGTACTGTGAAGATTGTTTACATGATAGGACTGGTAAGAATAAATGGAGTTTAGATATTTAGTTCTCAAGTCAAGTTTCTTATAGTATTAAAAAAAATGCGAACTAAGTTTTTCTCGTTATCCATGGGCAAACAATCGAAACTTGAAATCCTACAGTTCCTGTAAGTCAGATGTCGCAATGTTCTCAGTAAGCTTTGTTAATTAAATAACTTAACAATACTTATAATATTGTGGCCGGTGTAGAGTGTCATACACACCAGTGCTGCGGCCTTGTCGCGTCTTCTAATGACGGTAAATATAACACGTCTTTATTTACAAGATTTTTCGGAAAAATATTGTTTTTGGTACAAAAAATCGTCATTAAAATTAAAACCAAAAATACAATTCTTCTTAGCGTGTCGACACGGTGGATAAAATTTGTGATGAAAACTACAATTAAATTAAAATGAATAGATTAGATGTCGTACAGTCTCGACAAGAAGTTGCCTCCCGGTAAGGTGCCCAGAAGGCTAGCAGCATTGCCATGTTCAATGGTAATGCTGATCCTTTGAGCCAGGTAGTTCTCAGCCCTCTGGCCACAAGATACCTCAATTAGTCTTTCGACGAAATGATAAAAAGCTGATGGGCTGTAGGACCCCACGGTTTGTTTGAAAGATTTTGCTACGAGCTTTTATTATCAGGACCACTAGTGTCTAGACCACAGAAATCTAAATAATATAGCGAGTAGAAATGCCGTTGCTGTCTTAAATCTGAACTAAACTTAAATACTTATGTAATACGGAAGAACTTGAGATACTTAAATGGTAATTATGAGATCACTAGGTCGTTAAGTCCTGTTTTAGTTGTATTTTTTCCGTAAAAAGTAACAGGAATATAAACATCATTCCATCATCCGTATGGGGCTTTCCGGCATCCGTTTTCCTTCAACGAGTGGTACAGTGCGACAAGGATCATTTAGCACGCGAGTGAGGGCGCCACTTTGTTTTAAATGAGATATTTTAATAGCTTAGACATTAGTTCGCTTTCCTACCACGTGCCAAATGATTTGTCGCACTGTACTGGCGAGTTACCCCACATTGAGTTTTATGCGTCGGTAATAGCGGCGTATTTTCAATGGTAAGCTGATGCTGATGACTGTACCTGTCTCAGGGTTGGCTTGATGCAATGATGCGTTACCAGTATTACCATAGAATTGCATATTAGCATACGACTGCGCTAACATGGTCGATTCGTAAGGCGCCGGGCACTGTGATAGAACTAGAGAGTTGCATTAAAAAATATCTAAGTATATTCATATTCATTTATTTCAGACAGAGTCCATAATACAAATATACGCATTATAGTCAGTTCTGTGCTTTGTATTGCTGCTCCCCGGGGTTGTGTTTCCGTGGGAATTTTGGAAAACTAGATAAGTGATGCTATTTCTCATGAGGATTTTTTCCAATCCGTCTTCGTTTCATTGGAAATTTCAATTGTAAATATTTTTTTTAAATATTATCCGTCTATTTTTCTACACCTAAACAAAAGTTAATTCAACTGATCAATCTTGAGCGGAATCAACTAAAAAGACGATTTAAACACAGAACTCTATATTTTTAGAATTGCAACAATGTGATTTATTTTTGGAAACGCTGTCCAATGACAAACCGTAGCAATTTTGAATCTAAAATACTATCAGAATTTTTTATTCTTTTTTATTTTGTAAGACTAATCAGGTATTCTCAACCTATTTATAAATTATTTAATTTTAGTAATCTGTTCTAACTTCCACTATTGGTTTATACTAGAGCTGATATATCGCTTGTTTCTCATGAATTTAACGAAGAATTTTTGATTTTTAAAGCATCCGTTTCTCACAATATTTTATGCCATGTCCGCGATATCGTGGCTACTCAAACCGCAGACAGCATTTTTAAAATTGCGTGTATTGTAACTACCTACTGTGAGTCTATTTTTAGAACTGCCGATGTATGACAAACAGATCGTGTGTAATAGAATATGCACTTTTCATTGAAACTCTTTATATTATATTGATATCGTGTTTATTTGTGTCAATGCATTCGTCATTTGTGTTTCTTAGTATGTCATGTGTTTTCTGTGAAAGTATATGTATATTCGAAGAACTGTGATATGATTATGTATGACAAATTCCTTTATTTTTATATCCAACATCAGAAAAATATAAAATAATTGTGAATTAATTGTATCGTGAAGATACTAAACATCCTAAATACATTTTTATTTGAAGTTTTTATGTGAAAATTTGCCCATATAAATGGGCAAATTTTCATAAAATTTAAAAAAAAATCTTTTGACGGTACCTTGTCTTTGTTAATAAATCATCCAAGTGGTTATTTAATTAAAATTAAAATTGATTTATTTCAGATAAGATCCATAACACATTGAAATAATACATTAAATTATAATAAACTAGCTGTCGCCCGCGGCTTCGCCCGCGTGAGTTTCGCTTAGATGAAAAATCTTTTTGTGTTCCAAACTGTTTCAGATGTTTCGGATTTTCGTTTTTTATACGTCTACAGAAAATGTTCATCAGATTAATCAAGTTTTGCTAAGGCGCCATTTCCATATATGTTTTAGTGTAGCTGGTCTCTTGAAGCATTTCATCAGATGTACCATATCTTCAATTTTTATACGTCAGCAGAAAATGCTCATCAGGTTGAACGACTTTCACTAAGGCGCCATTTCCATATATGTCATAGTGTAGCTGGTCTCTTGCAGTTCTTCATCAGATGTTCCAGATCTTCAATTTTTATACGTCAGCAGAAAATGCTCATCAGGTTGAACGACTTTTGTTAAGGCACCATTTCCATATTTCTTATAGTTTAGCTGTTCTGTTATGGTTCTTCATCAGGTGTTCCAGTTTTCAAAATCAATTATAGCCTATATGTTGCCCAGGCTTAATAGCTATACAACAAAAAAAGTTTCATTCAAATCCGTCCAGTAGTTTTTGCGTGAAACGCGTACATACATACAGACAGCCAGACAGACAGACAAGAAATCCCAAAAATTTTTTTTTGCTTTCTATTATTTTTTTTAAGTGTCCCTCTATCCATTTTAGTCAAAAATACTAAATGTACAGACAAAATATTTTTACTGTTTAATATTATATGTATAGATTATTATACCTATAAGTAATTGAATTATAATAAATATACTTATAGTTACTATTAGTACCTTCTCACCGGCATGGGTACTGTGACATGTCTATCACAGCAGTGCCGGAGATAGTTAGGAGGTTATGGTTCTAGAGAGATAGCCCTCTGCCAGTCAGACAGCGGAGGCATATTAATATGGTCCCTTTTGGGCTCGGAACCCTAAATTAATCAGCAAAATTTGTAACATAATTTAGTATGCACTCTACACATGCAGGGCAGCTTTGAATTCGATTGCAATAATGCAACTGACGTCATGCGAATCCGATCCTTCACACAGGTGCATTGACCCACATTGTTTATTATAAGAAACATATACATAATATATGTATCCATACTAATATTATAAATGCGAAAGTTTGGATGTGAGTTTGTGAATTTGTGAGTTTGTGAGGATGTTTGTTACTCAATCACGCAAAATCTACTGGACGGATTTCGATGAAATTTGGTACAGAGGTAGATAATGACCTGGAATAGCACATAGGCTACTTTTTATCCCGGGAAAAAGCACTGTTCCCGTGGGAAATTCACGCGGGCGAAGCCGCGGGCAAAAGCTAGTTAATAATAAATTTTTGTTTTCGATCTGTCCCCCTGGCCTAAGAAGACAAAGCAGGGTGACAGATCGGAATAATTCGTTTGTTTGTAGTATCTTTATTGTACTAAGGATACATAGTTTAAAGTAACATAAATAAAAAGGTAAATATACAATGGCGGACTTATCTCTTCAAGGGATCTCTTCCAGTAAGCAGCGATAGATCGTTTATACTTTGTGATTCTTTTTACTTTGTATTTCTTGGGTCCATCGACTCTTCTACCCAATAACTACGTCGATCAAATCTAACCAGTATGTGGTATCAATCAGTCACTTGAGATATCAATACACGGATGTAAACAGATCTTTCTCACGATCACAAGGTCCTGTCAACAACTGATGCGTGCATCATCGGCGCTCGCGCCTAATCTAATCTCTAATCACTAATTAAGGTAAATTTTACGTCACATCCAGCCATTTATATCTTAGTTTCGTGTCTTTACTGCATTAGGCGAACGCCTCGCGAAAAATTACTTAAAAAATGTTATGAATAAGTGTGAAAAAGTTATATGTTATTTTTAGTGTTCGCGTGTTTTAATTAGTTTTATTGATTATTTTTGTTAGTAATTAAGTGAATTCTGTCTTCATTCGCATGGCCGGTGTGAGGTAAGAAATTATAATTATTGGAAAGTTCGCACCCGCGTTTGAAATTAATTTATTCTTGTGATTAAACAACCTAAAAATACCTGTCATAGTTTGGCATAATACATATATTATAAATGTTGTATCATCTAACCTGACGTGCATGGTGTATTTATGAATAGTCTCTTGGTAATATTGAAACTAGTCGGCCAGGGGAAATCCCCCGTGATGTTTCTTATATGTAACTAGCTTTCGCCCGCGTGAATTTTCCACGGGAACAGTTCTTTTTCCCGGGATAAAAGGTACCCTATGTCCTTCTCCGTACTTCCAGCTATGTGTATGCAAAATTTCAGGAAGATTGGTTTAGTAGATAAAGCGTGAAGAGGTAACAAACAAACAAACTCACTTTCGCATTTATAATATTAGTTAGGATTAGGATACCAACTTTAGATAGATAAATCAACACTTTATTGAACAATTACAAGACAAAAGTAATTACAAAAATGAGCGCAAAGGCGGGCTTATCGCAAATGCAATTTCTTCCAGCCAACCTTTGGGTGGAAGGAAATATACATGAAAAAAATGTAGGGTGCAGTAAACACTATTAAAGATAAAGGAAAAAATAAAAAATAGAATAAACATTGATAAAATATATACACATTCAGGACACAATCAGGACAATATGCGCGGTAATTAATAAAATTAGAGACTCAGATAGTGAGACTTTACCTGCTCTCTGAAGGATGACAAAGTTTGGGCCTTGCGAATATCAGTTGGCAATGCATTCCACAAACGAGCAGCCTGAACAGTAAAAGAGTGGGAGAAATTTGGAAACGTGATCTACTATAAACTACTATCAACTAAGTATAAACTTTCAGTAATATCACAACTATACGTTTTTTTTGTATTGTGTATTTTAAGTTCTATTTTCTAAGAAATAAATATACCTATTCTATATACCTATAATAATAAAACTATAACTGATCTGATATACATTACTGTACGACATCTTAATTTATTTATTTTAGTTTTAGTTTTCATTTTACTTAGGTTTAATGTTTATAGTACTTTTAATTAAAGATTTCTATACATATAGATATTTTCAATAATCTATGAGGCTTTGAGCATTATAGGGCCAATAGAAGCCGAAACAGTTTTCTTATAATCTTGTTTGTGTGTCTGTATGTTTGTACGCGAACCACGCAAGAACTACTGTTGAACGAATGTAATTTTAATTTGACTGCTTTTTCAGTTGTATTGCTAAAAGGTTAACTAAAAATGTGGCTTAGGAGCGCGGACGAAGTCGCGGGCAACAGCTTGTTTATTATAGTTGTTAGAACTATGTCATTGTGGTAAGAATTGTGTAACGCAAGAGACGCATGCGCAAGAGCATTTAGACTCACATTTTACAGCAGTATTGAACATGTTACGACCATTTTTATTATAGTTACTCACCCGCAATTCATTCACGTGCCGAACCTATTTACAATGTATACATATACCGGCATATATGTATATTTGTTTACGCTCAGACACAATATGCGTCATAGTGATAGATTTCATATTTCTTGCTGGAATTTTTCGTGTTATAATCAAGTATTTGTCCTTTTAAATAACAAACATCAACATGTTATTGGTACCTATACTTACAGGTATGGCCTGGACTTTTTCCCGAATTTCCCACAGTGGCGAGCCCTGGGGCATAGCTAGTTATCATAGTATGCATAAGTTCAAGATCCTTTGAAAACGGTCGAATATTTTGAAAAAAAGGCGGATATTTATTTTTGTCACTTGTAAATATTTTCAAGATCAAACTCACACAAGTTTGAAAAAAAACTGGCCAAGTGCGAGTCAAACTCGCGCACCGAGGGTTCCGTACACGCAAAGCTTCTCACATTATAGCTCTAATATAACTAAAAGACCAACTAGTTTCAAAAACACACTTAACTTTGCAGTTTGATCCCTAAGATTCCTACTGAATCCAGCGCAAAAATAAGTTTGTAACACTTTTTTTTCAGACTTCCAACAACATATTTTTAATTTCAGATTTATTCCTGTATAACTACTGTTAGACCTTGCTTTTTGCAAATTTCATAATTTTAGGTCAACGGGATGTACCCCATAGGTTTTGATTGCTGCCTGAAATATCTAAATATGCGAAAATTCGCAACATTTACGGTAATATCTCTTGATTATTTTTTGCTGCAAAAAAAACCGTGGATCCGAGTATTCAATATTAATTTCAACTTGATACCTTTAAGCGTTCCTGAGAAAAAAAGTTTGACAGACAGACAGACGGACAACAAAGTGATATTATAAGGTTTCTGTTTTTACCTTTTGGGGTACGGAACCCTAAAAACAAACTAAACAAGTGTAAGTTTATCTGGCGTTAACGATTTAACAGTAACCTGATAATTGGTATTATCTAGAGTTCTCGACATTAGTTTTATCATTTAGGATTCCTCTATAGGGTTGGCCTATTTGTGTTTTGTTATGGTATTTTTACCTGCATTACTGTTATAGATATGTGTATGTTTTTTGAGAAATAGATCTGTGCAAATTGCATTCAGTTGATTCAGTAGTTGTTGCGTGTTGCGTGTACAAACATACAAAATTATATAGACTCCTCATAATCATACTAGTATTATAAATGCGAAAGTTTGGATGTGAGTTTTTGAGGATGTTTGTTGCTCAATAATGCAAAATCTACTGGACGGATTTCGATGAAATTTGGTATACGTACGGGTAGAAAATACCGGGAATAGCACATAGGGTACTTTTTATCCCGAAATTCGCACGGGAGCGAAGCCCCGGGGCGCGGCTAGTATTTTCTTAAATATCTCCTATGTACAGACAGACCAGTTACAGTTTCAATATATATATATGTATGGATAGATCTATGTGCGCAATATATTTAAAGGCGATACATACTCGTTGTTTTATCTTCACGCATTAATTTTATAATCCGTTGAGCTATCGACTGTTTTATCCTAAATATTTAGTTATCATACCAAAACTATATATCACCGGGTTCAAGATTGCGACGTTTGTTGCGTCATCATTTACTCACTACCTCAACTACAGTCAGCAGCACATGTACCCACCCAAATACATACTGGAATGAACTATTTTTTTCAGTAGAATACGGAATAGAAGCCGGTAGAATGTGGAATATTATATCGCTTGTAGATAAATCGCCGGCGCCGGTAAGCAGGTCGTGTTACTCGTTGTTACAGGTGCCAAAAACCTATAGAAAGTACCAGTACTTTCTGGGTGTTTATGGGGAATTTGGTACCGATATCAAGCTGGTGGAAAGACCCAAATTACGGCCGCATAGATATAAAGATATATATAGCTGTTCTTCTTCTTCTTAGTCGGTCACTGTTGTCAAAGTGGTCGTGGTTGTGCAGATGGTGCTGGCCTGGGATTCTGCACCCCCCTACTACTAACTACCCCTTACTACTAGCTGAACTACTATGAACTAGCTGTTACCCCGCGGCAAAAAGTATTTCTGGTGTGTTTTTCTTACAAATTTTGTCCCACATTTCAGCACATTGCGGATTGTTCTTTTTAAAAGTAGCCTATGTTTGATGCATACAAAATTTCATAAAAATCGGTCCAGCGGTTTAGCCGTTAAAGCGAACAGACAGAATATTAGTATGGATAGTATATATCTCTACGCGGTGCGATCTTATGTATTTGACTGTACCTGAGGTCCAGTGCTCAAGCATGTGACCTCAATGAGGGAACCCGTACAGAGGCCAATTGGGAGTTAGGTGCAATTTTTATCGCCCGTTTAGATCGACCGCGATTCGCGACCTGACGGCTTGTTTATTTGGGTATTTTTTTTTTAATATTACTATCGTTTTTCTGCTCACTTTTGAGTATAGGCACAGAATTAATATAAGTACTACGTAGTATAGGCCTCGCTTTTTGTACGCCCCGTTCATCTCTTCTTGTGCTTTTTATGAGATATGGGCTTTTAAATCCAAAAATCACTGTCTCCTAAAGGTTCAAATGAAGATTTTGGATTTTTTTCAAGTGAAAAATCATCATAAAATTTGCTAATAAGGGTTATCGTATTTCCGCTCACTAGTTGGCGCCACTGGAGAGTGAGGTCTGTCAGATAGTACAGTATTGTATCAGTTGTCAAATCCAAATGACGAAATATAATAACAATAACATTAGTCAAATTATTATTCGCTCTTCTAACGTTTGGTTTAAATTATTTGACGGAGCTTATCGAATTTCAGATGACATCCGGCCTCCACGGCCACAGCCACCAGATTTCGCAGCCACACCACCTGGACGCCGGCGTGCTGCCCCCCGCCAAGGAGAAGACTGTGCATGGCAAGGAGAAGACCTTCAAAGTAAGTCCATGCTGCATCATCATCATTAGATGACATCCTCCAAGGCCACAGCCACCAGATCTCGCAGCCACACCACCTGGATGCCGGCGTGCTGCCCCCCGCCAAGAAGAAGACCGTGCATGGCAAGGAGAAGACCTTTAAGGTAAGTCCATGCTGCATCATCATCATTAGATGACATCCTTCACGGCGGCAGCCACCAGATCTCGCAGTCACACCACCTGGATGCCGGCGTGCTGCCCCCCGCCAAGGAGAAGACCGTGCATGGCAAGGAGAAGACCTTTAAGGTAAGTCCATGCTGCATCATCATCATTAGATGACATCCTTTACGGCCACAGCCACCAGATCTCGCAGCCACACCACCTGGACGCCGGCGTGCTGCCCCCCGCCAAGGAGAAGAACGTGCATGGCAAGGAGAAGACCTTCAAGCAACATCATCATCATCAGATGACATCCTCCACGGCCACCAGATCTCGCAGCCACACCACCTGGACGCCGGCGTGCTGCCCCCCGCCAAGGAGAAGACCGTGCATGGCAAGGAGAAGACCTTCAAGGTAAGTCCATGCTTCATCATCATCATCAGATGACATCCTCCACGGCCACCAGATCTCGCAGCCACACCACCTGGTCGCAGGCGTGCTGCCCCCCTCCAAGGAAAAGACCGTGCATGGAAAGTAGAAGACCTTCAAGGTAAGTCCATGCTTCATCATCATCATCAGACGACATCCTCCACGGCCACAAGATCTCGCAGCCACATCACCTGAACGCCGGCGTGCTGCCCCCCGCCAAGGAGAAGACCGTGCATGGCAAGGAGAAGACCGTGCATGGCAAGGAGAAGAGTTTCAAGGTAAGTCCATGCTTCATCATCATCATTAGATGACATCCTCCACGGTCACAGCCACCAGATCTCGCAGCCACATCACCTGAACGCCGGCGTGCTGCCCCCCGCCAAGGAGAAGACCGTGCATGGCAAGGAGAAGACCGTGCATGGCAAGGAGAAGAGTTTCAAGGTAAGTCCATGCTTCATCATCATCATTAGATGACATCCTCCACGGTCACAGCCACCAGATCTCGCAGCCACACCACCTGGACGCCGGCGTGCTGCCCCCCGCCAAGGAGAAGACCGTGCATGGCAAGGAGAAGACCTTCAAGGTAAGTCCATGCTTCATCATCATCAAACATTTAAGAACCACCACTTCTGCTATCGGGATGACGTCTGTGTAGAGAGAGAAATGAAGCAGTGATAGCAGTGAAAGCAGCGCGATGTTATTGTTGTGATGTATGATGTATGTTTGTCAGGTAGGTATCTCCGCTACATCTGCTATTTTGCAATATTCTAATGATGTGATAATGATGTGCGACCGATTTCGGTCATGGTGACCACTTCATGAATTCAGGCTCTCTCGTGTACTCGCATGTGACTCATGTAGGCAATCTTATTGGTGGACATCCTTGCACACTGCGGCAAAGAGAAAAGCAGAGAGCAGGGCAAAAAACAGTTATAGCATTAGCAGTTTCTGATAGTGGACATCAGCCCCATTGTGAGGCATTGTGCATCAGCACATATTTATGTCCGAAACTCCTGGGCTACCAAACACTTGAACAATGAATTCATCTGATACGAATAAACTCCTTACTCAACTTCCATAATCCACATTATCAATGCAAACTTATCAATGTATGATGCCATGTTTTTTATTTGTATATCAGAAAAGTGCATCATCTCAGATACGACCGATGAGTAGGTTAGGTAGTCATGTGTCTAATTTCATTAAGACCATCACAGTCAACATAATTAGTCGAAGTGTATAAACAAGAAGCTATGTGTGTTGTTATTGATACAGTCAATAGTTTTTTCTATTGTGTTTGGAGTCCTGGCCGCGAAGGGGTTAATTTTTTTATTAATATTTTTTTTTTCTCTGTCACAGCTGTAATATAAATTGTTAATTATTTTGATTCGATTAATTTTCCAATTCTGATAAAATTTCTAGAAAAAAGCCTAAATTATTACTTAGTCTGAGCTAATGTTTGTTAATTGTGTAATTAGGTGTTATTATTTGGTTTTTAAGTCTAAATTTTCAGAGCTAATTCTTCATTTTTTTTTACCATGGTCTACAAATGCCCATGACATAAACGAAATACGTTAAAATTTGGGTCACTATGTTGTTAAGCAATTAACTAGATAACAATTTATCACAGTTGTTGAATCTTCCCATAGATAGGTATTGAATAATTTAACTGATTAGATTCGCATTTTTGTGCATTTTAGGGTTTTAAAATATTTATTTATTTATCAATGCTTAACATATAATTACTGAAAATATTTTCTATTGTGATAAGGTAGATTATTATGCGTTACACAGGACATTATTATACTGATATATTTGATTGTATTGATAGTGTATTCTCTCAGAGAACAGGAAAAATCAGTACAAATATTTTTTTTAAGTCGGCATTTATTTATTTATTAATTAAAATTATTACTGTAGTAAACAGTACCACACTATGTGAAGTTTTTGCTAATATATTTATCTTTACCCTCCTAGGTGGTGGTCGGCGGGGAGGTGGGGGTGATGAAGGCGCCGGTGCT
Source organism: Ephestia elutella (assembly GCA_018467065.1). Lineage (NCBI taxonomy): Eukaryota > Metazoa > Arthropoda > Insecta > Lepidoptera > Pyralidae > Ephestia > Ephestia elutella. Next base: position 2,440,515 of record CM031590.1, read on the forward strand.
CGGCCCCCGGCCTTACAATGCGCTGGCCATCATCCACACGCAGCAGAGCAACACCTTCGAGATGCTCAACTCCCTCACCACCAGCGTGGTGAGTATCATGGTTGCTCGCGGCTTAGCCCGCATGAATTTCCCACGGGAACAGTGCTTTTCCCGGGATGAAAGGTACTCTATGTCCTTCTCAGTACTTCAAACTATGTGTATGCGAAATTTCAGGAAGATTGGTTCAGTAGATAAAGCGTGAAGAGGTAACAAGCAAACTCACTTTCGCATTTATTACATTAGTTAGAATCACGTCATTACTCCTTACGTGGTAGACAGTGCCAAGAGTCGTGAAACTCGCCCATCGCTTATGACTCTTGATTGACTTTTACAATTTGCGCGGAAAGAGAAACAGCTGGCATATTAAATATATTACAGTTTGGTTTATACACGACCTTTTGGTTCCAGGCGAGCCAGCCAGTAGTGGGCGTGGGCGTGGGCCTGGACGGTTACCGGCGGCGCAGTTCGGGCGCCGGCGCACTGTGCGACCCCGAGCTGGACGACAGCGGCAACAAGCTGGTGGCCAGGCTGGAGGACGACGCCTTCATCTCCGAGCAGGACCTGGTGAGAGCCTGGGCTTCTGTAGCATCAGCACCAGCAGTGGGCGTGGGCGTGGGCATGGACGGTGCAGCTCGGGCCGGGCATCCGGTCCAACTGATGGCGCGTGGTCACTGCTGCCACCACAACACCAGCTTTTCATGCGCGTTGCCGACCCTGAGTAAATCTTTTCATACACTTTTTGAAGAACTCCATGTTGTAGCCGCAGGGAGTTATTTTCGTAATTTTTGAGCGCACTGTACGGCGACACTTAGGATTCTATAGAAATTAAAATAATTAAATAAAATGATTCGTTCTTATTAAAATAAACGGGTCACTCACGCACGTATCGGTCAGAGGTTGCCGACTATAGTTCGCGCAAGCGTGGCAGAGGCGTGACGCGCGATCCCACTTCTGAAGCGCGACGCGCGCGACTTCTGAAAAGTCCGAAACTACGAGTAGAGTGACCCGTTTATTTTAACTGGAATGTCTTCATCACACGTTAGTTTTTTTAGATAAAATGTAAGTGAATTGACACTGGGTATCATGAATTCCAGGAGGAGAACATAGAGATCGCGACGGCCACAGAGAAGGGCCTGCAGCCGGACGCTGACGTCACGGGCGAGGCGCAGCCGCAGGAGCAGCAGAACGGTAATGACGGTTTTTTTCGATATTTAATCGCGTAAAACTTGAGATACAACAACAGTAAATGTCGGCCGAAGTCTCGGACCAAAACTTGTCTATATAAATTGGTGGTATGGTTTCAGGCCTGGTGTTCAGCCCCATGTACGAGCTGGACAAGCTGGAGATGCAGAAGGACAAGGAGAGGGACGACAAGGAGGATGAGGAGGAGCCCATTGGGGTCTCGCCTTGCGGGAGGTGAGCTCCGCGGTTATTGTGGTATGGTCCCAGGCCTGGGGTACTGCCCCATGTACGGGACAAGCTGGAGATGCAGAAGGACAAGGAGAGGGACGACAAGGAGGATGAGGAGGAGCCCATTGGGGTCTCGCCTTGCGGGAGGTGAGCTCCGCGGTTATTGTGGTATGGTCCCAGGCCTGGGGTACTGCCCCATGTACGGGACAAGCTGGAGATGCAGAAGGATGAGGAGGAGCCCATTGGGGTCTCGCCTTGCGGGAGGTGAGCTCCGCGGTTATTGTGGTATGGTCCCAGGCCTGGGGTACTGCCCCATGTACGGGACAAGCTGGAGATGCAGAAGGACAAGGAGAGGGACGACAAGGAGGATGAGGAGGAGCCCATTGGGGTCTCGCCTTGCGGGAGGTGAGCTCCGCGGTTATTGTGGTATGGTCCCAGGCCTGGGGTACTGCCCCATGTACGGGACAAGCTGGAGATGCAGAAGGATGAGGAGGAGCCCATTGGGGTCTCGCCTTGCGGGAGGTGAGCTCCGCGGTTATTGTGGTATGGTCCCAGGCCTGGGGTACTGCCCCATGTACGGGACAAGCTGGAGATGCAGAAGGATGAGGAGGAGCCCATTGGGGTCTCGCCTTGCGGGAGGTGAGCTCCGCGGTTATTGTGGTATGGTCCCAGGCCTGGGGTACTGCCCCATGTACGAGCTGGATAAGCTGGAGATGTAGAAGGACAAGGAGGATGAGGAGCCCATTGGGGTTTCGCCTTGCGGGAGGTGAGCTCCGCGGTTACTTTCCGTTCAATCATCAGCCGTAAAATGTTACATACATAATATACGTTGTCTGTGTTACACTTGTTATTTTTTAAAATTAACCTACGTTGTCCCACTGCTGGGCAAAGGTCTCCCCCACTTGCTTCTACTTATCCCTGTCCATAGCATCGCTCGATCAACCCGGCTGAAAAGTGTCAAGGTCGTCGCGCCATCTTGTCCTTGGTCTTCCTCTCCGACGTAGAGTTGAGTATCTTTTATTTATTCATTTATAACTCCGACTCCGATGTTATAATTTGATAAAAAAAGACATATAACTGCCTCTGTGTAAATTTGCTTCCGTTGAAGGAAAACATGTGAGGAAACCTGCACAGTAGCTGACTGTTTAGTTTACTAGTGCGTATACGACAATTGTCGCTAGATGGCGTTATTTGTCAAATCATGTCAGATAGGCGGCTTGATGTATAAGGCTAAGAATGTCGTCTGTATTGCAGGTTCTTCAAGTACGACAAGGAGGTCGGGCGAGGCTCGTTCAAGACCGTGTACCACGGGCTGGATACGCAGACCGGGGTAGCCGTGGCCTGGTGCGAGCTGCTGGTTCGTATTCTTCTTCTTCATTTGTATAGGGTCGCCACAGTATTGCAGATTCTTCAAGTACGAGGAGGTGGGTCGCGGCTCGTTCAAGACCGTGTACCACGGGCTGGATACGCAGACCGGGGTCGCCGTGGCCTGGTGCGAGCTGCTGGTTCGTATTCTTCTTCTTCTTCACTTGTATAGGGTCGCCACAGTATTGCAGGTTCTTTAAGTACAAGGAGGTCGGGCGAGGCTCGTTCAAGACCGTGTACCACGGGCTGGATACGCAGACCGGGGTCGCCGTGGCCTGGTGCGAGCTGCTGGTTCGTATTCTTCTTCTTCTTCACTTGTATAGGGTCGCCACAGTATTGCAGGTTCTTTAAGTACAAGGAGGTCGGGCGAGGCTCGTTCAAGACCGTGTACCACGGGCTGGATACGCAGACCGGGGTAGCCGTGGCATGGTGCGAGCTGCTGGTTCGTATTCTTCTTCACTTGTATAGGGTCGCCACAGTATTGCAGGTTCTTCAAGTACGACAAGGAGGTCGGGCGAGGCTCGTTCAAGACCGTGTACCACGGGCTGGACACGCAGACCGGGGTCGCCGTGGCCTGGTGCGAGCTGCTGGTTCGTATTCTTCTTCTTCGCCACTGTTGTTTGCTTAAAAGGAAACCTCATCCTTTAGAAAATGATGTAATTGTTGTGAGAAATAAAAAAATATATATATTTGATTTGATACGCCATTGTCACGTAAGTAGGGTCGCCATAATATGTCAATAGCTATCGTGTTTCAATATTCCACCGGATGTCAGTCAGATCATCAGATGATGATGACATGTGGTGGTGTGTCTTAAAGGAACATATGGTACTTTTTATCCAATTATTTAAGAGTCATAAGACGCAGCAAGTTATTGTTTATATGAGAAGATATAAAATACTAGCTTTTGCCCGCGTGAATTTCCCACGGGAACAGTGATTTTTTCCGGGATGAAAGGTACCCTGCCCTTCGCAGTACCATTATGTCTATTCGAATTTTCAGGAAGATTGGTTTAGTAGATAATGCGTTAGGAGAAAACTTTAATTTTTGTATTTTCACCATTACAGGAGAAGAAGCTGAACAAAACGGAACGTCTCCGGTTCCGCGAGGAAGCCGACATGCTGAAGAAACTGCAACACCCGAACATCGTGCGCTTCTACAACTACTGGGAGGGCACCGTGGCGAAGAAGAAGAATATTGTGCTCATCACCGAGCTCATGCTGTCTGGCACTCTCAAGGCGTGAGTAGAAATTGTTTGTAATAAAAATTGTTGATGCTTATAAACTCTGTGCACTGTCGCATGGTAGCAGCGCCGTGTATAGCTGGCTTTACGTATAGCCATTGCGTTTGCCTCCTGGCAACATTGCGCAGACGGCTTCCGGCCGTCGACATTCAGTGGTCCTTTGAACGCGCGCACACGAGGCCGTGTCGCAGGAAATATCGCGGTGATATAGCCACCATCTTGGGTTGTTGCATTTTGAAGCCGCGCGGCGTGGCGTTAATTTTGTTTGTAATAACTGATTTGAGTTATAATTGTGAGCTTCCTTTTGTTAAATAACTATTGAACGTTCGTGTTGGTGAAAAACCCTGTTATTGTGACTGTTTCTTGTGAGATGCGAAACGTGGCTGCCTGGGGACGCCGACATCTGTTGCCGAGCCAACTTCGGGAAGAAATCTATTTGTTTGTTCTGGGGAATTGAGATCTCGGGGTAGGTTTGGTGTTTAGGGACCGCATTCCCCCTTTCCGAAGACACTCAAGATTGGATCCGAAGAGCAGAAGATTAAGTTTGGTAAGTGACCCTTGGGTTTGTGGGTGGTTGTAGTTATTAAGTTAGGTTATTATATAGGGCCCTATAGCTCCCTTTATAAGCTATAGTGGTAGCAGACTGCGTATAGGTTAGGTTTTAGGCTCTAGTCGGACAGACGCAGTGCCGTATATAATCTTTACCGTCGGGTATCATCGGGCTTTTTTGGGGACCTATAGGTCTCCACGTAAAATCTGGTCTTTTTCGGTGAAGAGGTTCACGGCGCTTCGTTTGTCCGGATTCTCTGCGCACATTTTCTGGCAGCAGAGCGTAGTTGTTCTGCACATTATCTGGTAGCAGAGCGTAGTTAATCTACCCTCTATTTGTTCGTTTGTAAAAAATAATTAATTGTTTGTAAAAATTATTAGATTTTTCTTAGTTTGTTTGTATAAGAATATTTGTAACCTTTTTTGTATTTGTTTGCGGTTTGTACCGTGCGTTCCGGGTTTGTGCCATTCTCATACCTACCGCGGTTCTTCGTGTAGTTGTTTGATTTTGTTGTTTTTTATTTACCTTTTGTTATTTTTTGTTTGTGACTTGACGCGATGGCGAAGGTCCCCAATGCTAAGGCGACACTCGCCAACGAATTGAGATGGTTTGTGACGGCCGGTGGACTCCTGTCCCGGAAGGACAGGGAGGCCGCTATACTGGAAAGAGCGGATCAGCTCCGCTCACGATTGAACAACGCGGAAGCGGCCATGGCGGCGCTTACCGAAGCCGACCTTACCCCGGAGGTCTACGCAGGTCACGTGGCGGACCTGGACCAGATCCTGAGTCTGCACGATGACATCGTGGAGGCGGCGGCCGCAAGAAGGGCGAGACAGGCTGGCGGACCAGCCCCTCGCACACCTGTTAGACAGGAAGGACCAGCGGTTACTGGTCGGCTCCCCACCCTTCAGCTGTCCCACTTTGGGGGTAGGATGGAGGAGTGGGTGGCATATAAAAATATGTTTGAGTCCCTGGTCGTAGCACGACAGGATTTGTCGAAGGCCCAGAAGATGGCCTACCTCCTCTCCACTCTGGAGGATGAAGCGCGGTCGCTCATCCAGCACCTCCGGGTGGAGGACGACCAGTACGATACGGCTTGGGAGTTATTGAACTCCCGCTACCAAAATTTACGTTTGTTAGCGGATGCGCACGCCGCACAGTTGATGGCCCTGCCCAAGGTGGCCAACAGGGCACAGTTGCGCCTGCAGTTGCTCACGCCCGTTACAGTGGCCTGTAACGCGCTCCGCACACTGGGGCTGCCGGTGGACCAATGGTCCTTTTTGCTGGTGCACATTGTATTGGGCAAATTGCCCAATGACATCCGCTCGCGGTTTGAGCGCGAGAATGCGGAACGGGATAGCACCACCCTACCAACATTCACTGACTTGGCGAAGTTTTTGGAGTTTGAGGCACGGGCGGCTGAGAATACCATGACGGACTCAGCGCCATCCAGAGCGCCTGAACGTAGGCCCCAACAGGGACGGCAACCGCCACCGCGTGGAGCTGGTGTGCGGGTTGCGCACACGGCAGCAGTCGCGGGGGACGCGGACTGCCTGCAATGTGGCCGGATGGGCCACAGCCTGCTGCAATGCAGGGACTGGCAGAGACTGCCAGTACAAGATCGGCGCCGCATGGCAAGGCGGCATGAACTTTGCTTTTACTGTTTGGGCAGTCACTATGCACGCGACTGTCCCAGAGCCATACCATGCAGTGCATGCCGTGGGCTGCACCACGTGATGCTCTGCATGAACCGGAACGGGGATGGCCCCCGGTTGTTGAGGCAGGGGTCCCCTATGGGCGGGGGCGCTCCTGCGCGAAGCCCTCCACCATCGGACGGAGGACGCGGCTTCGCTCGTCGCACCCCCCCTCGGGAGGGGGGTCGCGTACCGGCGCGGGTCTTGGCGGACCGGGACCACGCGCCCCAAGGTCGTGGCCAGTATGTGGCTGGCCAGGCCCCGGATAGGGCCCCCATGGGCGGGGGCCCTAGATCGGACGTGAGAGTGGGGACACCCCCCTCCACGCGGGTTACCAATACCCAACACATGCAGCCGCAGCGGTTTTCTCCGCCGCTGCACGAGTACCCACGGCTGGAGTACCACCCGCCGTACCATATGTATGGCCGGGCCGCGGGTTATGCCCCCTCAGATGGGGATGTGCACTCGCCCGCCATATTATCCGGGTCAGTGGCGCGCCCCTGGTTTGGAGAGAGTGGGGAGCCCGTAACTAGCTTGCTCCCTTGCTGGGACAGAGCCGCGGACGGTTCTGCTCCCTACCGCGGTGGTCCGCGTATGGGGTCGTGGGGGAAGCCATTAATTTGAGAGCTCTGTTGGACTCAGGGGCTCAAAGCAGTTTGGTTACCACTCGAGTGGCACGCCAGTTAGGTTTAGTCGTGGAAGACTCGCCTGTGCCACTTCTTGGAGTTGGTGGCATACAAGTGAAGTGTCTGACGGGCCAGACACTTGTCACCTTTTCTTCGCTGAAGTCCTCCACAATGAGGATCACGACTTCGGCTATGGTAATGGATACCATTGCGGGTTGGCACCCCTCGACAGACATACCGCCGGGTGTGTTGTCTTTGGTTTCGGGTCTGGATTTGGTCGACCCCTTTGTCTTTCATCCCGGCCCAGTGGACTTGCTCCTGGGCTCGGACGTATTGGGTTGGATTTTGTTGGGTACCCAGAAAGCTCTGGGTTCGTCTTCACTGATGGCAGTGTCTACGATTTTTGGTTTTGCCCTGATGGGCCCTGTGTTTGATAATAGCACCGTGGAGGAGTCACCGGTCGTCGCATCAGCGTCCTTGGCCAAGACCATGCAAAGGTTTTGGGAGGTGGAGGAGCCACCTATGAGTTCCAGGATGGATCCGGAACACGCTGAGTGCGAAGCCCTTTTTCGATCGACCACGGAGAGGTTGCCCTCCGGTCGGTTTGTAACTAGGTTACCCTTTGTTGCCTCTCGTCCTAGCCTAGGGCAAAGTAGGGCGCTTGCGGAGAAACGACTGCTGTCCATGGAGCGACGCATGCAGCGTGACCACGTACTTCGCGATAAATATATTGAATTTATGCGCGAGTACGAGGATTTGGGTCACATGTCTCCGGCTCGAGTTGATTGGAGCTCAACTGAGCATTATTTTTTGCCCCACCACGCGGTGGTGAAGGCCTCAACAGGCAAATTGAGGACCGTCTTCGATGGGTCCGCACCCACTTCGAACGGAGTTTCGTTGAATCTATGTTTGCATTCAGGTCCCAAATTGCATAGGGATATAATTGACATCATCTTGAACTTTAGAAGACATCAAGTGGTTTTTGGTGCGGACATCCGGATGATGTTCCGCCAGACAGTCATACATCCTGAGGACAGGCGATTCCAGTTGATACTCTGGCGTGAGCGCCCTGAGGATCCTGTGACGGTGTATGAACTCAACACAAACACGTATGGTTTGAAATCTAGTCCCTATATCGCCATCAGATCATTGCTTGAATTGGCAGAGCGGGAACGGATCCGCTTTCCCCGTGGGGCTTCCGTGCTGTCACGTGACTTGTATGTTGATGACGTGTGCACCGGAGCCCAAAGTATTGAGGAGGCCCTCCTACTGCGGGATGAATTGATTGAAATATTGAAGACAGGTGGCTACGAGCTACGTAAGTGGTTGTCTAATGAGCCTAAAGTTCTAGAAGGGATCCCGGAGGATCACCAACAGAACCCTCACCTGTTTGAGGATGTGGATGATCCCAACAGGATAGCGGTGCTGGGCATGCAGTACCAGCCGCTAACCGATATTTTTACATTCCAAGTGGACTTGGAAATACCAAAGGTCTGGACTAAGAGAACGGTGTTGTCCGTAATAGCCCGTATGTTCGATCCAAGCGGTTGGATCAGTCCAGTGATATTCTCTGCAAAGTGTCTTCTTCAGAGACTTTGGACTTTGGGCGTCTCGTGGGACGAGCCGCTGTTTGGCTCTCCATTGGATGATTGGCTCGAGTTGTTTTCATCGATTAAGGAAGTCAATCGGATTGCCTTGCCTCGTCGAATATTGCCCCCCGGGAAATATCGAGCCAGCCTGCATGGCTTTTGTGACGCGTCGGAGCGAGGCTACGCCGCGTCAGTCTATATGCGGACAGTTGACGCCGATGGCCGGGTCAATGTCTCGCTTTTGTTAGGGAAGAGCAAGGTCGCCCCCATCAGGACTAGGCTGACTATTCCCAAGCTTGAGTTGAGTGGAGCTCACCTTCTCTCTAAATTGTTGCATCACGTTGCATGTGAGCTGGCGGCCACGGTCGAGATACGGGACATCTTCGCCTGGTCGGATAGCCAGGTCGCGCTTGCATGGTTGCGCGCGGCCCCACATACCTTGGAGGTTTTTGTTGGGAAATCGGGTTTCCCAAATCCAGAATATCGGAATCGATATAACATGGAGACATGTGCCGGGAGAGCTTAACCCAGCGGACTGTGCTTCCCGAGGTTGTACGGCACCAGAATTGGTGTCACACCCGCTCTGGTGGGGCCCAGAGTGGCTGATGGGATCAGAAACTTCTTGGCCTGTCTGTCAGACAGATGTTACTTCTTTGAGTTTGACTGGGCTCCGTGTACATGCTGTAGTCGCTGAGACGACGTCGGAGCCGGATTGGCTACTTGCTCGGTATAGCAGTTTGGATAAGCTTCTGGGTGTCACCAGTTGGATTAAGCGTTTCATACATAATTGTAGAAACCCACAGGCAAAGCGGTTGGAGCCGATTGCAGGTGCAGAAGAGCGCCGGAGCGCATTGTTGCATTGGGTCCGTGTCGTGCAGACCGGACGGTTTGAGTCGGAGCTTCGTATTTTGCGCGACGGACGCGCTAAGTTGAAGGGCGCGGTCGCTCGTTTGAACCCGTACATCGACTCGGATGGGCTTCTTCGGGTTGGAGGCAGGCTCCGGAAGGCGGATCTTCCATATGAGACTCGCCATCCTCTGTTGTTGTCCAAGGGCGGACCCTTGGTGCAGCTTTTGGTGTCTGATCGACACATTCGTAACGCCCATGCTGGGTGCAATGCTTTGCTGGCTATTTTGCAACGCGAATTCTGGATTTTGTCTGCCCGAAGAGCAATCCGTAGTGTTCTGTTTCGATGTATTGCATGTTATAGGTTGAAGGCATCCACGATGCAACCACAGATGGGTGATTTGCCCGCTGATCGAATCCGACCTTCGAGACCGTTTGACGGCGTTGGAACCGATTTTGCCGGTCCCTTTTCTATCAAGACTTCTCCCTTTCGTAATGCCCGTATTGTGAAGGGCTATTTGTGTGTATTTGTTTGTTTGGCCACCAAGGCTGTCCATTTGGAGGTGGTATCGGCTCTGACTACGGAGGCCTTCGTCGCCGCGTTGGATCGCTTTGTTTCGCGTCGAGGTCTACCTTCCCTTATTAGGTCGGACAATGGCACAAACTATAAAGGAACTGTAAATTATCTTAAGGATGTTTCTGTGTTTATTGATAAAAATTGTACTAGTTTAAGTCAAATTGCTGCCCAAAGGGGAATAACCTGGAAGTTTAGTCCCCCAAGTTGCCCCCATTGGGGAGGGATTTTTGAAGCGGCTGTGAAATCCGCAAAGACCCACCTCCGCCGCATTATCGGAGAAACGGCTGTAACTTTTGAAGAGCTGGCCACAGTGTTTTGTAAAGTTGAGGCGGTCCTCAACTCTCGTCCTCTCTGTCCGCTATCTCCAGATCCAAATGACTTGGAAGCTCTCACCCCTGGTCATTTTTTGGTGGGAGGGCCTTTGAATGCCCTGCCCGAATACCCGTGGAAGGATGAACGCGTATATCGGTTGTCGCGTTTTCAAATGTTGCAGCAAATGAGCCAGGACTTTTGGCGTCGCTGGTCGCTTGAATATTTGCATTTGCTGCAGCAAAGAGTGAAGTGGACAGACAGGACTGAGCCTCCCAGGGAGGGTGATTTAGTGTTGTTAAAAGAGGCAAATTTGCCCTCATTGCTTTGGCGACGAGCTCGCATATTACGTTTGATTCTTGGCGGAGATGGCACTCCGCGTGTGGCTGAGGTGTTGGTCGACGGTTCGATTTTAAGGAGAGCTGTGACCTCTCTCGCCCGCCTTCCCGTAGAGTAAGCTAGCGGTCTGCTTCTCAGACCGGGACGGGGGGATGTTTGTAATTAAAATTGTTGATGCTTATAAACTCTGTGCACTGTCGCATGGTAGCAGCGCCGTGTATAGCTGGCTTTACGTATAGCCATTGCGTTTGCCTCCTGGCAACATTGCGCAGACGGCTTCCGGCCGTCGACATTCAGTGGTCCTTTGAACGCGCGCACACGAGGCCGTGTCGCAGGAAATATCGCGGTGATATAGCCACCATCTTGGGTTGTTGCATTTTGAAGCCGCGCGGCGTGGCGTTAATTTTGTTTGTAATAACTGATTTGAGTTATAATTGTGAGCTTCCTTTTGTTAAATAACTATTGAACGTTCGTGTTGGTGAAAAACCCTGTTATTGTGACTGTTTCTTGTGAGATGCGAAACGTGGCTGCCTGGGGACGCCGACATCTGTTGCCGAGCCAACTTCGGGAAGAAATCTATTTGTTTGTTCTGGGGAATTGAGATCTCGGGATTGCGAAGACACTCAAGATTGGATCCGAAGAGCAGAAGATTAAGTTTGGTAAGTGACCCTTGGGTTTGTGGGTGGTTGTAGTTATTAAGTTAGGTTATTATATAGGGCCCTATAGCTCCCTTTATAAGCTATAGTGGTAGCAGACTGCGTATAGGTTAGGTTTTAGGCTCTAGTCGGACAGACGCAGTGCCGTATATAATCTTTACCGTCGGGTATCATCGGGCTTTTTTGGGGACCTATAGGTCTCCACGTAAAATCTGGTCTTTTTCGGTGAAGAGGTTCACGGCGCTTCGTTTGTCCGGATTCTCTGCGCACATTTTCTGGCAGCAGAGCGTAGTTGTTCTGCACAGAAATTATACTGACTTGCTTTTGCCCGCGGCTTCGCCCGCGTGAATTTTCCTCAGGAACAGTGTTTTTGAACAGATGAAAGGTACCTTATGTCCTTCTCAGTACTTCTTAGTATGTGTATGCGAATTTTCAGGAAGATTGGTTTAGTAGGTAAAGTGTGAAGAGGTAACAAAGCAAAGTAACAAACTCACTTTCGCATTTAAAAATTAGTTAGGATTAGAATTATTGATGATTTTTTTTTTATTAACCTATGTCCAACTGCGGGGCAATCGTCTCCCCCACTTGCTTCCACCTGATGATATTAATAACTACAAAATTAAATGCGTTTCTTGCAACATTGCAGCTACCTGCGGCGGTTCAAGCGCATCAACCCGAAGGTGCTAAAGTCGTGGTGTCGCCAGATCCTCAAAGGGCTCAACTTTCTGCACTCCAGGACTCCGCCTATTATACACAGGTATTATTGAAAACCGCCGCCAGATGGCGGTACTTGTCAAATCATCAAAGATAAATTTAACACCAGTGTTATCTTTAACATACAGAGAATCACGTCTTCATCCCTTACGGAGTAGACAGTGCTAAGAGACTCGAAAGCCACGCTTAGCTGAAGAGTAAGCTTTCTGATGGATGGAGATTCAGATATAGTGACAGGTTGCTGGCCCATCGCCTATGAGTGGAGGAATCCCCAGTTTAAAGCCCTTTCCCTCGATTGACTTTAATAATCTACTCAGGAAGAGCTGGCACATTCTATGTTTTTTCTTCGCTCCCAGACCAGCATGGAAGTTTTCTTTGACACACTCGATAAAAATAAGTTATTGAGAACTAGCCGCCCTTCCACCCGTGAGAGTTTCAGGGTAAAAAGCCCGTGTACCAAATTTCATTGACATATACAGGGTTATTTGTAATAAACTAATAACCTTCCTAGGGGTGAAAGTACTCATAAATATGAACATATTTTTGTATAGGACCGACTCTGAAATCTCAAAAAAAATTGCTGTTCCATACATTTTACAATACCTACTCGCCCAAAATGTATGGAACAGCAATTTTTTTTTTGAGATTTCAGAGTCGGTCCTATACACAAATATGTTCATATTTATGAGTACTTTCACTCCTAGGAAGGTTATTAGTTTATTACAAATAACCCTGCATACACACACAGACCAGTTACAGTTTTATTATATGTATTGATGATGTTTGTGTGTAGGGACCTGAAGTGCGACAACATCTTCATCACGGGCACCACCGGCAGTGTCAAGATCGGAGACCTGGGGCTGGCCACTCTGAAGAACAGGAGCTTCGCCAAGTCTGTCATTGGTGAGTTTTGTTATATAATCTGTTTGTATGTAGGGACCTGAAGTGCGACAACATCTTCATCACGGGCACCACCGGCAGTGTCAAGATCGGAGACCTGGGGCTGGCCACTCTGAAGAACAGGAGCTTCGCCAAGTCTGTCATTGGTGAGTTTTGTTATATAATCTGTTTGTATGTAGGGACCTGAAGTGCGACAACATCTTCATCACGGGCACCACCGGCAGTGTCAAGATCGGGGACCTGGGGCTGGCCACTCTGAAGAACAGGAGCTTCGCAAAGTCTGTCATTGGTGAGTTTTGTTATATAATCTGTTTGTGTG
>CM031590.1:2453790-2684588 GCA_018467065.1 Ephestia elutella
TTGTGTAGGGTCGCCACAGTATGTCAATAGCCATTGTTGCAAAATATAAAATCCTACTAATATTATAAATGCGAAAGTTTGGATGTGAGTTTGTGAGAATGTTTATTACTCAATCACGCAAAATCTACTGGACGGATTTTGATGAAATTTGGTACACGGGTAAAAAAATACCGGGAATAGCATATAGGGTACTTTTTATCCTGAAATTCCCACGGGAGCGAAGCCCCGGGGTGCGGCTAGTATTAAATAAAGTATAGGTTTGAAAAACTGTTATTTTAAGATTTCCGTACAAAAAATACGGAACCCTTATAGGATAACTCGTGCGTTTGTCTGTCCATCCGTCTGTCACAGCCAATAGCTCCGAATCTACTAGACCAAATCAGGTGAAATTTGGTAGGATGGTGTAATCCTATGACCCAAACACAAATGTGCAGTTATTTTTTTTTTTTTTTTAATAAAGGTCATTTTGTGGGGAAAAGTTAGGAAATTAAAAAAACAAGTTTTGGAAACCTTACTGTGTCATGTATCAAATGAAAGGGCTCATGAGCATCTCGAATATATTTTTGTTATTATTGTAAAATAAATAGTTTTGATTTCATTCTAAGACGAAAATTGACACCCCCCCCCCCCATCTCTGGTTTAAAATACCGAGTCTAAAATTAAAAAAAAAATACAAAATATACTTAGTTGCTTGTAGATTACAGGAAAATCTATAAGAATTGGTATTGTACGGAACCCTCTCCACGCGAGTTTAACTTTATACTTTCTCTATTACAGGAGAAGAAGCTGAACAAAACGGAACGCCTCCGGTTCCGCGAGGAAGCCGATATGCTGAAGAAACTCCAACACCCGAACATCGTGCGCTTCTACAATTACTGGGAGGGCACCGTGGCGAAGAAGAAGAATATTGTTCTCATCACCGAGCTCATGCTGTCTGGCACTCTCAAGGCGTGAGTAAAAATTTTACTGACTTGCTTTTGCCCGCGGCTTCGCCCGCGTGAATTTTCCTCAGGAACAGTGCTTTTCCCCGAGATGAAAGGTACCCTATGTCCTTCTCAGTACTTCTTACTATGTGTATGCGAAATTTCAAGTGGATTGGTTCAGAAAATAAAGCGTGAAGAGGTAACAAACAAACAAACTCACTTTCGTATTTATATAATTAGTTAGGATATGATTGATGATATTTTTTATTTTTTTTAATTAACCTTGATTGATGATATTTTTTATTTTTTTAAATTAACCTATGTTGTCCAACTGCTGGGCAAAGGTCTCCCCCACGTGCTTCCACCTATTGGTGATATTAATAATTACAAAATTAAATGCGTTTCTTGCATTTTTGCAGCTATCTACGGCGGTTCAAGCGCATCAACCCGAAGGTGCTAAAGTCGTGGTGTCGCCAGATTCTCAAAGGGCTCAATTTCCTGCATTCCAGGACTCCGCCCATCATACACAGGTATTACCGGGAACTGCCGCTAGATGGCTGTACTTGTTAAATCATCAAAGAAAGCTTGACACCAGTTCTTAAATACATCATACACAGGTATTACCGGAAACTGCTGCTAGATGGCGGTACTTGTCAAATCATCAGAGAAAAATTTGACAAGTGTTTTTTTTTAATCTTTATTAACTTAAGAGCACGCAGTCAATTTACGATGAAATTTCCCGCTTTTGGTGTTTTTGACCGCTTTTTTTACGCATAAAATAACCAAATCAAATAAAACAATTCGTAAATATATAACGATTAAGTCTTTTTTTAGTGCACTGCAATGTAAAATTAAAGTTTTATAAACCAATTTTTTGTAACTTTGAGGTTTTCGGAACGCCGAATTACAAAAATGCCGGGTCGAGTTTACTTTGAGGTGTAAAATAACAATGAAATCGTAAAAAAATTATTTATATATTATTTTTAGTAAGAAGATTTTATTGCCGTTTGGTGTACCTCAGTAGAAAATTTGA
This sequence comes from Ephestia elutella, assembly GCA_018467065.1. Classification (NCBI taxonomy): domain Eukaryota; kingdom Metazoa; phylum Arthropoda; class Insecta; order Lepidoptera; family Pyralidae; genus Ephestia; species Ephestia elutella. The sequence goes on from CM031590.1 coordinate 2,455,747, forward strand.
TAAAATATTTATTTATATACCGATAAAAAATCGTTACAAAATGACATAATTTGCGTTTTTTGATGCTACTTTTCCACGAGAAAAACTAAATTTTTTGTTTGCTGTTATTGTTATTATTAACAAACATACTGTTTGCAATAAGACTTTATTTTTTATTTAATTAATATCGGACGTTTATTATTTTATACGAATTTTTAAAAACGACATGTATAAAACCAAGCGCACGCGTCGTGACGATTTAGTACGCGCCGGACCTTTCCAAGGGGTGGACGTATCGCTTGCCGCTCGCGAGTTACCGTCTTCAAGGTCACCTACCTTCTGCACACGAGGCACGTATAGTGCGACCGGAACAGATTGATCGTTTAGTAAGTATTAATATTTTTGCTTGTTTAAGTTTAATTATATAAAACAAAGGGTGACATTAAAACTGGTGAAATTTTACAGGGTGATTAAATATCGATTAAGTATTAAAAAATTATCATAAATTGATTAGGTTTATGAAATTGAAGAACTTTCTATATTGTCTTATTTAACTTTGTTTTTGTTAGTTGGTTTATCCGAAGTTTTAATGTCTAGACGAAAAGCATTTTATGGAATAAATACGGTCAACTTATTAATGAATGGTTTGTAATGAAAATAAATAATGTTTCAGTAATGGGCAACAAACGCAAAAAATACAGTTGCAGTAAAAATACAAAATCCATAATGAATGCCAGGAGAGCGAAGAGGTATTTTTTATAATATGATTCTGATATTATAAGTGCATAGATAAACAGCTACCCAATATCGATTAATTGTGCTTGCTAAGAAGTTCATTCTTATTTCTTCAATGACAGTGAATATTAGTGACCGAAACGACAAAGTATTATGCATTCGTTACATCAATCAAAAACATAACACTATTTTAATACAGATATTTTTGTATATTTTTTCAGACTAAAATTTACTGAGAGGACAAAAGAATGCTTAGAAAAATCATTACAGGAGAGTGATAACAGTATTGCTACAGAAAATAATGATAGTGACAGTGTATGTATATGAAAAAATTAAATACATAGAAATAATGAATACGAGTTATACAACAATCATCTATACTTTTTTTTCGTTCTTTTAGGAGTTATATGATGCACTTATATTGGATCTAGAAAAAACAAATGAAGGGGAACAAATTAATACCATGGAAGAAACAAATACAAATAATGTTGAAGATAATGATTTGGTAACTCGAATTAAACTAGTATTACAAGTACATAGCTAAAATTCCAAGCCACCTTCCAATATAATTAATATAACTCATTTTATTTTAGGAATTAGAGCCGGATAAACCAGTTCCTTCTCTGTTTCAAATCGAGGGCAGAAGAGTTGTTGATTTTATGTATTTTTTTAATCAAATAAAACTCATATCAAATCACAATTCTGGATTCGGTTGTTCTATAAGCAACGTCCAAGTTATAAAGGAAACACTTATTGGCTTGGAGTCGGTGATTCACTTCAAATGTGATATGTGCAATTTAAAATTTCAAATTAGTCTGAACAACAACAACTTTCCCAAGGAGATGACTGTTAATCATGCTGCTGTGACTGGTGCTATGTTAATTGGCTGTGGTCTGACCAATTTAAATGAGTTGCTTACCGCAATGGATCTTCCGAACTTAAAACAAAATCTTACAAAAGATTTCATAATGATGTATCTAAGTGGTGGGAAGTTGCTGCAGAAACATCTATGAAAGAAGCGGCTAAGGAAGAATCTGCTCTAGCCATTGAAAGCGGTGACGTCATTGATGGCATTCCTTCAATAACGGTTATAGCAGATGCATGTTGGTCCAAACGCTCTTACAGAACCAATTATTCTGCAGCGTCAGGAGCAGGCGCAATCATTGGACTAAAAACTGGGAAAGTGTTACATATGCAAGTAAAAAACAAATACTGCATCATTTGCGCTCGATCTCTAGCAAAAAGTCAACCACCACCAAGTCATGAATGCACTAGAAATCATACAGGATCTTCATCCAGCATGGAACAGGCCAGCATAGTCGAAGGTTTTAAAACTTCAGTCGCAAAACGGAATCTGATATATTCGACGCTTATCGCTGACGGTGATGCTAGCACTTACAAGAAAATTTTAGAAAGCAGACCTTATCCTAATGTACACGTACAGAAAATAGAATGTTCAAATCATTTACTTAGAAATTACTGCAGTAAATTTATACAGCTTCAAAAAGATACATCGATTCCACTTTCGGAGCGCAAATTGTTAACAAAAGAACGCATTACTCGTCTTCGAACAGCAGTACGATCAGCAGCTCGCTTTCGTAACGCTCAAAATAAAAGCGTGTCAGAAAAAATTATAAAATTAAGGGACGATATTATGAACAGTCCGAAACATATTTTTGGCAACCACAATTCTTGTGAAAGTTATTATTGTGCTGGAGAAAAAAGAAACGAGCCTAATCTAGTTCCTGAAATCAAAAGCTTGTTTTCAAAAATAATGGCTCATACAACTCAAATAGCTTTACACTCAAAAAGTTTACTATGGGATGTCAATAACAATCGGGCTGAACAATTCAACAGCATTGTGGCAAAACATATAGGTGGAAAAAGAATAAACTACAGTTTGAAAAATTCCTATGCTGCCAGGTATGACACGATTTTTACGTATATGCATATTATCACTTTTTAATCCCGGGCGAGCTTGACAAACACTAAGATCCGTAAGCTCGAAAGGCCATGTTTAGCTAGTTAGCTAGTTGGTGGGCATAGAAAAATCAAAGTGGTGACGGGTTGCTAGCCACATCGCCTATTATTAGAATCCCTTACATTATTGCCCAGTCTTTCAATCAGCTTCTACGATCTGTTCGGGAAAAAATGCAGCTGATACATTCTATGCGTTTATCATTTTCCTAGACCAACATGAAAGAGTATTTTTATGTGTATTTTATTTTATTCATGTCAGTGGCCTATTCAAGTTTAACTTTTATAACAGGTGTTACGCTGCAGTTGTTGCCTTTAATACTGGCAAACCCCAGTACTACATGTACAGTACTACATGTACTGTATGTACAGTTTACATGTTTTTGGTGCAATAAAGCATTTTTACTTACTTACTTACTTACTTACTCCTTATATAAAGCTAATTTTAATGCGAGTCCAAGAAAATCAGTCAAAAATCTCGAGTTGCGCCGATGTAAGCGTAACATCAAACATCTTGGCCACTGCTCTCGTCCTAGAAGAAAAATTATTTTTCAAAATAACGAAGACTATGGCGAGAAATGCCAAAAGCCAGATTTAACTGCGGAACAGTATGATACAGCCAAAGAAGTGTTTCTACAAAACTTGGAAGATGCTGTCAAAAATCGTCATGATATTGAACGTGACACGGTGCTGCAAGCAGAAAGTGCGTTATGGTTGGAGCTTCGCAGATGTTTACTGACAGCATCGTCTTTTAGCAAGGTATTTAAATTTTTAATACATTTAGTTAAGAACGATACACAGAAAGTAACTTTTCTAATGTACTTCTTTTTTTAGATTTGCAAGAGACGGCCTAGCATTAGTTCAGCGCCGCTTGTGAAGTCGATCGTCTATTCGTATTCTTTGGACAATGTACCAGCCATCAAATATGGTAAAACTCATGAAAAGTTGGCCTTAGAGCAACTTCAAAAACAAGAGGGCATTATTATAGAAAAGTGCGGCCTTTTCATTGATAAAGATCATTTCTTCTTGGGCGCATCTCCTGATGGTGTTTACAATGAGGGCATAGTCGAAATTAAATGTCCGTATTCTGCCCGCAATATGGACTCAGAAGAAGCTATTAGGCAAAAAAAAATTACATTTTGGAATTTAGATGGCTCTGTTAATACTAACCATGACTGGTATTTTCAAATTCAAGGTCAACTTCATATTAGGTAAATATTACCATTGCTTCAATGTAATATTATTCTATATCAAAATTAAATGTATCTGTATGATTTCGACAAATCATTTGTATTTTTTGTTTCAGTGATAAGAATTTGTGCCTTTTTGCTACATGGACTGGTCCCGAGTTCCCACTGAAAACAGTAAAAATATGTAGGGATAAAACATTTTGGGAATCTAAAATGAGACATAAATTAATAAATTTTTATAAAAAATGTCTTTTACCAGAATTTGTAGACCCAAGGAAAAGCAGGTCTATGCCTATAAGGACAATTAGTTTTTAATAAATATATATTTTCAAGTTGTTTAATTATTTATTCTCATATATTTTTAACTTGTATTTGAAGGTTTTATTTTTTGCGTAATTTGTATTTTATTTCTTATACCATTCGTATTTATACAAGTATTGAAATGGTGAGTAATATTCAAATTATTAGAATCAAAGTATCAAAATTACTTGTCCGACTATTCTACGCTCATTCTAGCGCTAACACTCACATACATATAGTTTTGTGTCTGTGTGAGTTGATATCGATTTCCGCTCATAGTTTCGACTTACATAAATTTGACTGCGTGCTCTTAAAGGGGTTTTTGTCACACAGTCACTATGTCACCCCCGTATCTTTAGCATACATACATACATAGAATCACGTCTTTATCCCTTACGGGGTAGACAGAACCAAGAGTCGTGAGACTCAAAGGCCACGCTTAGCTGAATAGTGGGCTGAAGAGTTTGTAGACCAATCTGACGCATGTATGGTAGTTTTCTCATAGACTACCACCTGCTTTCGGTGAATAGGAAAACATCGTGAGGATACCTGCACACCAGCTACCACCAGCTTTTTGGGACAAGTCCGCCATTGTACGTCTCTCTTTTTGTTTGTTGTGTGTATCTTTTGTATTTTTCTTTTGTGTATGTGCAATAAAGAGTTTACAAACAAACAAACCAGCTGACTGTTTAGTTTACTAGTGTGTACACAGCTACTGCCACTAGATGGCGGTTGTCGTAAAAGTCATGTCAGATGCTTTTAGGCGACTTGAATAGATTCTGACACCAGTGTTAGTAATAACAAACTTAATAAGAAAGAAAGAAATATATATTGATGATCTGTTTTTGTGTAGGGACCTGAAGTGCGACAACATCTTCATCACGGGCACCACCGGCAGCGTCAAGATCGGAGACCTGGGGCTGGCCACGCTGAAGAACAGGAGCTTCGCAAAGTCTGTCATTGGTGAGTTTTGTTATATAATCTGTTTGTATGTAGGGACCTCAAGTGCGACAACATCTTCATCACGGGCACCACCGGCAGCGTCAAGATCGGAGACCTGGGGCTGGCCACTCTGAAGAACAGGAGCTTCGCAAAGTCTGTCATTGGTGAGTTTTGTTATATAATCTGTTTGTATGTAGGGACCTCAAGTGCGACAACATCTTCATCACGGGCACCACCGGCAGTGTCAAGATCGGAGACCTGGGGCTGGCCACTCTGAAGAACAGGAGCTTCGCAAAGTCTGTCATTGGTGAGTTTTGTTATATAATCTGTTTGTATGTAGGGACCTCAAGTGCGACAACATCTTCATCACGGGCACCACCGGCAGCGTTAAGATCGGAGACCTGGGGCTGGCCACTCTGAAGAACAGGAGCTTCGCAAAGTCTGTCATTGGTGAGTTTTGTTATATAATCTGTTTGTATGTAGGGACCTCAAGTGCGACAACATCTTCATCACGGGCACCACCGGCAGCGTCAAGATCGGAGACCTGGGGCTGGCCACTCTGAAGAACAGGAGCTTCGCAAAGTCTGTCATTGGTGAGTTTTGTTATATAATCTGTTTGTATGTAGGGACCTCAAGTGCGACAACATCTTCATCACGGGCACCACCGGCAGTGTCAAGATCGGGGACCTGGGGCTGGCCACTCTGAAGAACAGGAGCTTCGCCAAGTCTGTCATTGGTGAGTTATGTTAAATAATCTGTTTGTATGTAGGGACCTGAAGTGCGACAACATCTTCATCACGGGCACCACCGGCAGTGTCAAGATCGGAGACCTGGGGCTGGCCACTCTGAAGAACAGGAGCTTCGCCAAGTCTGTCATTGGTGGGAATTTTTTCTTCTTTATTGTTTTCTTGGGAGCACAGCTGTTACAAAATGGTATATAACACTATTGAGGATTTCGGGATAAAAGTACCCTATGTGCTATTTCCGGTATTTTTCTACCCGTGTACCTTTCACCGAAATCCGAACAGTCGATTTTTCTCGTGAAATAGTAAAAACCTCCAAACAAAAAAATGTGTCCAGGGTTCAAGTTTTGTTTTACAGAGGGCGCTCAACTGTGATATTCAAACTACATTTTACATTCTGAACCTCATGTTTTATTACAGCAATACGAAGGAAGAAAGAGTTCCTATTTTCATTACATGTTTTTTTTTTCTATTATGGGACACAATGGTACTTATGGGATACATAGGTACCATTTGAACAATCAGTCGTATCAGTGCGTAAATGGTCCAAAGTAATCTGATGAAAACACCTTTTTTTGATTTTTGTACACCAATAACAGTTGACAACCTCCCCCCCTCCAGGTACACCCGAGTTCATGGCGCCCGAGATGTACGAAGAACACTACGACGAGTCAGTAGACGTGTACGCATTTGGCATGTGTATGCTGGAGATGGCTACGGGGGAATACCCGTACAGCGAGTGTAGCGGGCCGGCGCAGATTTACAAGAAAGTTGTCTCGGTAAGTTATAATACTACTTAGTGTTAACACAGCGCCATCTAGTGGTACGATTGCACACTACGACTAACATAAATCATTGATCTTCGACGAGTCTGGGCGTTTATGCGTTTGGCATGTGTGTGCTGGAAATGGCTACAGGGGAACACCCGGGCCGGCACAGATTATTCTGCATACAAACTCTACCGGTACATTATATGAAAATTTGATACCGGTAACAAGCCCTGGTCTACTCAATTCAATCTATGTATTTCTTGTTTGTTCTACATAAGTTACAGAGTAAATTGACAAGAGTGAGTTTCGTCACAAGGCATATATACTTTTAAGGGCATCACTCATCATCATTGGCCAGCACATCTTTTACAGATGATTTTTGCAGCGGCTGTGTCGTAGTCAAAGTTGTCCTTCAATTTTAGTTGGTGGATTTGCCGCATCTTCGCTCGTGACTGAATAAACCGATAGCGGCACGGCATTTTTTACCGCATTTATTGCAAGTGAAACGTGAGTCGGTAACGGGAGCTGCATTTCTTAGAAGTCCTTTCTGTTTTAGGTTATGTAACCAGACTTTGTCATGCTTTGACATCCCCGTTTTAAGAGAGTGGCGCCATTTAGGTCTCATCTCGGCGAGACTTTCCCAGCTGCACGTTGCCATGGCAAAGCTTTCCATGTCACGTTTACAGGAAGGAGTCTTTGAACCTTAACTTCGGACGTCCGATTGGTCTTTTTACATGTGCTATTTGTCCCAGCATGACTTGACGCGGTAGTCTCTCTGGGTTCATTCTCTGTACGTGCCCCAGCCAGCGAAGTCGTCTCTGTTTAAGAATTGCTGTGATGCTGGTACAATGCGTTTTGGAGAGAACTGTCTCGTTAAGGGCATCACACCCATCTGTTTAATGGATGAAATTTTATATTAAATAAAAAACATCATATTAGCTACGCCTTGGGGCTTTGCACCCATGGGATAAAAAATATGTACTTGTTGTGCATTTTATTGTGTCGCTTACCATTTCACTCGACACTACCTTACTATTCTTAAGTTACTCTATGCGTGATATACAACTGGATTACATTATTAGGAACCAATATTGACTTGTAATCTGGTTTCCAGGGTGTAAAACCGCAGAGTCTGGAGAAGGTGACCATCCCGGAGGTGAAGGACATCATCGAGTCCTGTATCAGGCCGAATAAAGCTGATAGGTGAGGCATCATTTCTTCTTTTTTTATTTATTTATTTTATTGGTAACGCACTTCGACCAGATTACAGACCTCCTTAAAAAGGGAGATATTAGGAGCACTAATAACCGGCGAGCATGTATGAAGAGAGTGATGAGTGTAGAGGAAGCAAGAGAGATCTGTAAAGATCGTAGCAAGTGGAAATCGCTAGTCTCCAGCCTACCCTCACGGGAAAAAGGCGTGATAATATGTATGTATGTATTGCTTTGGCTTGGTCTGGCCGGCTGGAGTTAGCCTTGGATAGAGACAGGGAAAATGTAAGGGGGCCTTTGTCCAGCAGTGGGACATAACATCAACAGGCTAATAAAAAAATATATTTCTTTGCAACATGGCGAGTAAAAACAAGCGATCATAAGCTAAAATTTTGTCGACTGGTATGAATGTTTGTTTTTTGCGATTTATCTTGTGTTTTGTTGTTGGGGAGATGAGGGGGAGGCTTTTGCCCAATAGTGGGAGCTACTAGCTATTTAAAAAAAAAGCTTATTTTTTGTATTGTTTTGTGGTGTTTTTATATAAATTAAAACTAACTGAAAAATAAAATAACTTCAACGGGGCAATGAGATATTTTCTACTTATAGTTCAAATTTATTAGGATTTATTTTTTAGTTCAGTTTTAGTTTATTTTATATAAATTGTAATTTATTTACACTCAACATGGTTTAAAATGGTGTTAATGTTGTATACTCAGGCCACAAGTGAAAGATCTCCTAAACCATGAGTTCTTCGGTGAGGACATCGGTCTGCGGCTGGAGATAGTGGGCAGAGACCTGGTCACTTCATCAGACATCACCAAGATCAAGTTCCGGCTGAAGATCATCGACCCCAAGAAGAGGTTTGTTTGTGTGTTTATCAGATCTCATAAACCTAATTGAAGTTGGTGTATTTTTTTATATATTCCATTTGAGGAAGAGATGGCATAAAAATCTTGTTGCAGCGAATTTTTTTAGTCTTGCCTAAAACAGGGATAATTGGAAACAAAGGGGGTGATGTTTGCTCAGCAGTAGAGCTACATTAATAAAAATATGCTTGCAATAAACTTAGTATCTGATGTTCTTGTTGTCGAGTCGGAATGACAATTTAAATAATTTTAGACCATTATTTGGCCACGCTAATCGGCCTCGATTAATTCCTCAATTTTGCAGAAAGTATTTTAGGACACCAGGGGGGTTAAAACGGCCACTTTGGTGAATCGGAATATGATCCATTTTTCATTTTTTAAACATTGAAAAATGAACCTTATGTTTGGTAAAATAAGGTTCATTTTTTAATATTTAGGAAATGAGAAATGGATCATATTCCGATTCATCAAAGTGGCTGTTTTAACCCCCCAGAACAGGCGGGCAATAGTTTCTGATATCTGAACTTAAACACGTGACATTATTCCAGGTCGTACACTCACAAAGAGAACGAGGCGATCCAGTTCGAGTTCGATATGGAGAGTGACGACTGCGAGGAGGTGGCCAACGACATGGCCAAGGTGGGGCTCATCATGGAGGAGGACGCCAGGATCGTCACCAAGCTGCTCAAGTCGCAGCTCATCAGCCTCAGCCGGTGAGCTAGTGAACAATGGTAGTGACGACTGCAGGAGGTGGCCAACGACATGGCCAAGGTGGGGCTCATCATGGAGGAGGACGCCAGGATCGTCACCAAGCTGCTCAAGTCGCAGCTCATCAGCCTCAGCCGGTGAGCTAGTGAACAATGGTAGTGACGACTGCAGGAGGTGGCCAACGACATGGCCAAGGTGGGGCTCATCATGGAGGAGGACGCCAGGATCGTCACCAAGCTGCTCAAGTCGCAGCTCATCAGCCTCAGCCGGTGAGCTAGTGAACAATGGTAGTGACGACTGCAGGAGGTGGCCAACGACATGGCCAAGGTGGGGCTCATCATGGAGGAGGACGCCAGGATCGTCACCAAGCTGCTCAAGTCGCAGCTCATCAGCCTCAGCCGGTGAGCTAGTGAACAATGGTAGTGACGACTGCAGGAGGTGGCCAACGACATGGCCAAGGTGGGGCTCATCATGGAGGAGGACGCCAGGATCGTCACCAAGCTGCTCAAGTCGCAGCTCATCAGCCTCAGCCGGTGAGCTAGTGAACAATGGTAGTGACGACTGCAGGAGGTGGCCAACGACATGGCCAAGGTGGGGCTCATCATGGAGGAGGACGCCAGGATCGTCACCAAGCTGCTCAAGTCGCAGCTCATCAGCCTCAGCCGGTGAGCTAGTGAACAATGGTAGTGACGACTGCAGGAGGTGGCCAACGACATGGCCAAGGTGGGGCTCATCATGGAGGAGGACGCCAGGATCGTCACCAAGCTGCTCAAGTCGCAGCTCATCAGCCTCAGCCGGTGAGCTAGTGAACAATGGTAGTGACGACTGCAGGAGGTGGCCAACGACATGGCCAAGGTGGGGCTCATCATGGAGGAGGACGCCAGGATCGTCACCAAGCTGCTCAAGTCGCAGCTCATCAGCCTCAGCCGGTGAGCTAGTGAACAATGGTAGTGACGACTGCAGGAGGTGGCCAACGACATGGCCAAGGTGGGGCTCATCATGGAGGAGGACGCCAGGATCGTCACCAAGCTGCTCAAGTCGCAGCTCATCAGCCTCAGCCGGTGAGCTAGTGAACAATGGTAGTGACGACTGCAGGAGGTGGCCAACGACATGGCCAAGGTGGGGCTCATCATGGAGGAGGACGCCAGGATCGTCACCAAGCTGCTCAAGTCGCAGCTCATCAGCCTCAGCCGGTGAGCTAGTGAACAATGGTAGTGACGACTGCAGGAGGTGGCCAACGACATGGCCAAGGTGGGGCTCATCATGGAGGAGGACGCCAGGATCGTCACCAAGCTGCTCAAGTCGCAGCTCATCAGCCTCAGCCGGTGAGCTAGTGAACAATGGAGTGTCCTTGGGAGAGGCCTTTGCCCAGCTGTGGTCTTGTGGCCGACATTATGATACACTAGTCGCGCCCCGGGGCTTCGCTGCCTGGGAATTTCGGGATAAAAAGTACCCTATGTGCTATTCTCAGTATTTATCTACCCGTATACCGAATTTCGGCGAAATCCGTCCAGTAGATTTTGCGTGCTTGATTAACAAACATACTCACAGACTCACATCGAAACTTTCGCATTTATAATATTAGTAAGATTAGTAGGTAACCTAATCGTTTTTCAAGTTGTGTAAGCATTTTAATTATTCATGAAAATATAGCAAACAATACAAAGATATAATCAGAAGATTATAAAGCAATCAAGCAACGTATTAGCGGATGTATCGATCATGCATATAGTACACCTTACTCACTCGGACATTGCAAATTGACCACTATTACCACCGCATAGAGTGCATGCGTGTGCAGGTCGCTGTACATGGCGCCTTGTACGGCGACCCTGAATCCGCGTTTCTAATTATAATGGAGCGATTCTAATGTCTATAATGTGTTATGCGATAACAAACAATTCGTTAATTAGATGTTTATTTATTAGAATACTAGTGGTGCCACGCGGCGTCACAATATTATTATTTACTTTTTGGGGACGCCAGCGCGAGCACCAGACGGGTGATCAGTCCACTCAGGCTGGGACCATTTCACCCAATTCCCCGAGACGCGGTGTCACATAGCCATTACAGTTAATTTAAGTTGTGAAATGTGCTACTTGTTGTAATAAATATCATGATTTCGATGAAATTTAGTACAAGGATAGAGTTATAACCTGGAATAACACAAGGGTACTTTTTATCTCGAAATTCCCTCGGGAGCGAAGCCCCGGGGCGTAGTTAGTTATACATGTATTTATAGACTGTCGCCTATCCTAAGTAGGGCTTGTTCTTCCCGGAAAGTATTACTTTCTTTTCCGGTACTTTATATGAGAATTTGGTACTAACAATAACAGCCCTGTATCCTAACTACTACAATAAAACAGAATTCTCTAACAAACCTACCTTTATACCGCGAATACTCGTCATATCGATAAATCGGAGTAAAAGTACATTCCTTGAATTTATTAACATTGAAGCGGGCTTAGATCGCGTGTCGCGTATCATGGCTTGGCTTTGCTCGGTTTATTTTAGAATAAAGTATGAGGTCGATATGTAAGACATCTTTCGTTAAATAATAAGAAGTAAAACTGAAATATTTAATGATTCAATAAGTTATTTTTACCAGTTTCCGATTTTGTTATCTTTGAAATATAAGGCTTCTTTATCATATAAGGCTTTATATGATTTAAGACATTCAGTCAACGGTATTAATGGAAATAAATCTATATCCAATGAATGCAATGTAATAAAGCTGTGAAGTTTGTTTGAAAGCGTTAAACTCTTAAACTACTGGTTCTAATTGAAAAATATGATATGTATGATAGCCTCCGTCCAATAGATTTCGTGTTACGCCGGCGCAAAGCGTCCCCATTTCTTGTTTCTTTGTTTACTAAATAACCTTGTATTACCACTTATAAGGTTCATTTTTAAATATTTATTTATATTCCGATTCAATAAAATGGCCGTTTTGACCCCCTGCTTGATTGTCCCTTTCGAAAACTGGCCATGTCGCTGATCCTTAAACGATAAAACTAAAATTAAAATTGTGATAATATCTCAAAGTCAAAGTCAAATTTTTTTAATTGAAACTTTGCCTTCAAAGAAGGCTCTTTTTCACGTCGATAACTTATTATTTAATCATAATATATTATGTCTCAAAGCTACAAACTACTAGCATTTCGGAACGACCACTGCTGAGAAGAAATGCCGAAAGAAACTCATGAAACAGTCTTGGTCGCCTAGCATGCCAGAGGGGCTATTCATTAACTTTATACATACACTAGATTGTGTACAGTCAAAAATAAAATAAAATATAAAAAAAATATATAATAATATAATAAAACATGTTATGTTTGTGATCAAGTAACCACAATGAATTGGTTAGGAACAAAAAATAAAAATAAAATTCGAATAAGGATCGAAGCAGGATCCCCTGGCAACACCCGTTTACGAGTTGACGCGAGGGTCAGCCATCGCAAAGCTCAACCATAATAGAGGGACCATATCTGAGAATTGAAATGTTGACTAAATTCATGGGACTTGGTACGATCTATTTATAAAACAGTATCTGTCTAGCCACGCTATCAGTTTGATCACGAACGGCGGAATTATTCTGTTCATTGGTTTATTGCTCTTCACTTTGACTTTCATGAAACCTGAACAAATATTTTTAACATAGAAAAACGTTGAAATAACGAAGATAAGATAATGGAACAATGTGAATAAACTTATTTTTCACAGAAATATGAATAAAATCATAGGACTAGAAGTAACATTATACTGTTATCTAATATTATCACTAAAAACAAGTATTTATTTGTAGTTATGAGGATACGTATTTCAAAAATTCAATTTTGAAAGGAAATTCAATTTGATTGAGTTAGCGAAGGAACTTCAGTCCTAATCATTAGTCAAAAGGCGGCTAAACGCGTCTATGCATTTTACATATTTTTCATATATCTGTGTTGTTTTTCTAGTTTTCCAATTATAATTACCACAGATTGTCGCCTATAAATTTAAAGAAATGTCAAGATCTTAATTTAAATTTTTAATTACACGTGATTGGCTAGCTCTCGCATAAACACGACATAATTGGAGTGCCATTTCGACGCTCCACCGATCTCAATTATTGCAATGACGTTGCTAGGTGCAACGTCTGTCAGTCTGTACGGTCAGTCGGCCTCAAAGACCTTATTGCCTAGCCTTAAAGATCATATTGCCTTGTAGATTCTGACTGCACTTAAGCAGCTGATCGTACATCGTAAACATATCCTCATTAGTTTGTAGCCGGCTACATAGGCGCGCTGTTTACTTTTAATGTGGCCAGTGTTTTATGAATGAAAGTGTTTTTTTTTTAATTGAGGTGTTTTTACTTTTTTATTTTCTTTTTAATTATTATCTGGCCAGTGTTTTATTGTGGAATTTATGTTCTTTACTTGCCAGTGTGTTTTAAACGCTCATTAATTTTTTTCTCGTATTGAATTTTAATTTTCAACCAGTATTTTTAAAGTTAAAAGTATTGTGTAAAACCAATGAACTATTTTTTTTTCTTTTTAATGGTATTTGTGACTTTTTATTGTTGTTAATTTAAGATTTACGCTACGTAAACTTAATTCACCAGGGCTAATTCATCTAGGTGAATTATAACAAAATATTTTTTTAAAATAATAAGTACCTACATGTTATTCACCCCGGTTAACAGGTCATAAATTTAAAACACAAAAAAATCCTACTGCATGTCTCTTCTCTTCTCTCAGCCGAAAGACGTCCACTGCTGGACAAAGGCCTCCCCCAAGGATTTCCACAACGACCGGTCCTGCGCTGCCCGCATCCATGCGCAACCCGCGACCTTCACCAGGTCGTCGGTCCACCGAGTGGGAGGCCTGCCAACACTACGCTTTCCGGTTCGTGGTCGCCACTCGAGAACCTTTCTGCCCCAACGGCTATCCGTTCTGCGAGCTATGTGCCCCGCCCACTGCCACTTAAGTTTGGCGATTCTGCGGGCTATGTCGGTTACTTTAGTTCTCCTACGGATCTCCTCATTTCTGATTCGATCACGCAGGGAAACTCCGAGCATAGCGCGCTCCATCGCCCTTTGGGTGACCTTGAGCCTTCTTATGAGGCCCATAGTAAGCGACCACGTCTCTGTTCCGTATGTCATTACTGGCAACACACACTGGTCAAAGACCTTAGTCTTGAGACACTGCGGTATTTTGGACGAGAAGATATCGCGAAGCTTCCCGAACGCTGCCCAGCCGAGTTGGATTCGACGGTTGACCTCTTTCTCGAAGTTGGACTTACCTAACTGAACTGTTTGTCCCAGGTATACATAATTGTCAACAACTTCGAGTGTAGAGTCTCCAACCTTTAGAGGAGTGGGTGCGACACGGATATTAGACATGATTTTCGTCTTATCCATGTTCATTTTTAGACCCACTTGTTGAGAGGCTCTACAGAGGCCATCGAGCATTGTGCCTAGGTCTTCCAAGGTCTCAGCCATGACTACGATATCGTCAGCGAATCGAAGGTGAGTGAGGTACTCGCCGTTGATATTGATACCGAGTCCGCTCCAGTCCAGAAGCTTGAAGACATCTTCCAGGGCGGCGGTGAACAGTTTCGGAGATATAACGTCTCCCTGTCTCACCCTCGCTTCAACTGGATAGGTTTCGAGCCTTGATCCTGGAGACGGACCGACATGGTGGCGTTTTCGTACAAACACTTCAGCGCTTCGATATATCGATAGTCAATTTGGCACCTGTGCAGAGCAACTGTACGCTCTGCTGCCAGGTCTCGATCGAATCGAAGGCTTTCTCGTAGTCCACAAACGCCAAGCATAAGGGCTGATTATACTCCTCAGTCTTCTGTATAATCTGCCGCAGCGTATGAACTTCACCGGGAAAAAACCACCGGCTAAAAAATAAGTACCACCACAAATCTCCACGCGGCACCACGTTTGCCCGACTAAAACGGAATCGAATAACTTAACGAGCTGCTACCACCGTAGCTTATCAGAAGCTCAGCCGTGATTCCACAGGGCCCTATATGATAACCTAACCTATAAATTAATTACACTTGAACACTTACCAAGCTAAATCTTCTTTTCTCTTCGGATCCAAACTTGAGTGTCTTTCGGGAAGGGGGAATTCCTAATCACCCTACCTAACCCTTGAGATCTCAATTCCCCAGGACAAATAAATAGATTTCTTCCCGTAGTTTCACTCGGGAACAGCCAGATGTGAACCGCCAGCCACGTTTCACCTCTCACAAGAAAAAGTCACCATGACGGGTACACAAACACAAAGTTCAATAGTTATTTAACAAACAGGAAATTCACAAACACAACTCAAGCTAATTAGCAATCAAAGAACGCGGAACTTCTCGCGTATTAAAAATCAAACCGATATCGCATAGGGCAATGGCGACTACACGCGACGCATTCCACGCTAGCAGTGTGAAAACCCCGAACGCCCTCTGGCGGCGGTGACAGGAAACGCCTGCGTTTAGTTTTACCCAATATATTACAAACATCCCCCCGTCCCGGTCTGAGAAGCAGACCGCTAGCTTACTCTACGGGAAGGCGGGCGAGAGAGGTCACACCTCTCCTTAAAATCGAACCGTCGACCAACACCTCAGCCACACGCGGAGTGCCATCTCCGCCAAGAATCAAACGTAATATGCGAGCTCGTCGCCAAAGCAATGAGGGCAAATTTGCCTCTTTTAACAATACTAAATCACCCTCCCTGGGAGGCTCAGTCCTGTCTGTCCACTTCACTCTTTGCTGCAGCAAATGCAAATATTCAAGCGACCAGCGACGCCAAAAGTCCTGGCTCATTTGCTGCAACATTTGAAAACGCGACAACCGATATACGCGTTCATCCTTCCACGGGTATTCGGGCAGGGCATTCAACGGCCCTCCCACCAAAAAATGACCAGGGGTGAGAGCTTCCAAGTCATTTGGATCTGGAGATAGCGGACAGAGAGGACGAGAGTTGAGGACCGCCTCAACTTTACAAAACACTGTGGCCAGCTCTTCAAAAGTTAGAGCCGTTTCTCCGATAATGCGGCGGAGGTGGGTCTTTGCGGATTTCACAGCCGCTTCAAAAATCCCTCCCCAATGGGGGCAACTTGGGGACTAAATTTCCAGGTTATTCCCCTTTGGGCAGCAATTTGACTTAAACTAGTACAATTTTTATCAATAAACACAGAAACATCCTTAAGATAATTTACAGTTCCTTTATAGTTTGTGCCATTGTCAGACCTAATAAGGGAAGGTAGACCTCGACGCGAAACAAAGCGATCCAACGCGGCGACGAAGGCCTCCGTAGTCAGAGCCGATACCACCTCCAAATGGACAGCCTTGGTGGCCAAACAAACAAATACACACAAATAGCCCTTCACAATACGGGCATTACGAAAGGGAGAAGCCTTGATCGAAAAGGGACCGGCAAAATCGGTTCCAACGCCGTCAAACGGTCTCGAAGGTCGGATTCGATCAGCGGGCAAATCACCCATCTGTGGTTGCATCGTGGATGCCTTCAACCTATAACATGCAATACATCGAAACAGGACACTACGGATTGCTCTTCGGGCAGACAAAATCCAAAACTCGCGTTGCAAAATAGCCAACAAAGCATTGCACCCAGCATGGGCGTTACGAATGTGTCGATCAGACACCAAAAGCTGCACCAAGGGTCCGCCCTTGGGCAACAACAGAGGATGGCGAGTCTCATATGGAAGATCCGCCTTCCGGAGCCTGCCTCCAACCCGAAGAAGCCCATCCGAGTCGATGTACGGGTTCAAACGAGCGACCGCGCCCTTCAACTTAGCGCGTCCGTCGCGCAAAATACGAAGCTCTGACTCAAACCGTCCGGTCTGCACGACACGGACCCAATGCAACAATGCGCTCCGGCGCTCTTCTGCACCTGCAATCGGCTCCAACCGCTTTGCCTGTGGGTTTCTACAATTATGTATGAAACGCTTAATCCAACTGGTAACACCCAGAAGTTTATCCAAACTGCTATACCGAGCAAGTAGCCAATCCGGCTCCGACGTCGTCTCAGCGACTACAGCATGTACACGGAGCCCAGTCAAACTCAAAGAAGTAACATCTGTCTGACAGACAGGCCAAGAAGTTTCTGATCCCATCAGCCACTCTGGACCCCACCAGAGCGGGTGTGACACCAATTCTGGTGCCGTACAACCTCGGGAAGCACAGTCCGCTGGGTTAAGCTCTCCCGGCACATGTCTCCATGTTATATCAATTCCGATATTCTGGATTTGGGAAACCCGATTTCCCACAAAAACCTCCAAGGTATGTGGGGCCGCGCGCAACCATGCAAGCGCGACCTGGCTATCCGACCAGGCGAAGATGTCCCGTATTTCGACCGTGGCCGCCAGTTCACTGGCAACGTGATGCAACAATTTAGAGAGAAGGTGAGCTCCACTCAACTCAAGCTTGGGAATAGTCAGCCTAGTCCTGATGGGGGCGACCTTGCTCTTCCCTAACAAAAGCGAGACATTGACCCGGCCATCGGCGTCAACTGTCCGCATATAGACTGACGCGGCGTAGCCTCTCTCCGACGCGTCACAAAAGCCATGCAGGCTGGCTCGATATTTCCCGGGGGGCAATATTCGACGAGGCAAGGCAATCCGATTGACTTCCTTAATCGATGAAAACAACTCGAGCCAATCATCCAATGGAGGACCAAACAGCGGCTCGTCCCACGAGACGCCCAAAGTCCAAAGTCTCTGAAGAAGACACTTCGCAGAGAATATCACTGGACTGATCCAACCGCTTGGATCAAACATACGAGCTATTACGGACAACACCGTTCTCTTAGTCCAGACCTTTGGTATTTCCAAGTCCACTTGGAATGTAAAAATATCGGTTAGCGGCTGGTACTGCATGCCCAGCACCGCTATCCTGTTGGGATCATCCACATCCTCAAACAGGTGAGGGTTCTGTTGGTGATCCTCCGGGATCCCTTCTAGAACTTTAGGCTCATTAGACAACCACTTACGTAGCTCGTAGCCACCTGTCTTCAATATTTCAATCAATTCATCCCGCAGTAGGAGGGCCTCCTCAATACTTTGGGCTCCGGTGCACACGTCATCAACATACAAGTCACGTGACAGCACGGAAGCCCCACGGGGAAAGCGGATCCGTTCCCGCTCTGCCAATTCAAGCAATGATCTGATGGCGATATAGGGACTAGATTTCAAACCATAGGTGTTTGTATTGAGTTCATACACCGTCACAGGATCCTCAGGGCGCTCACGCCAGAGTATCAACTGGAATCGCCTGTCCTCAGGATGTATGACTGTCTGGCGGAACATCATCCGGATGTCCGCGCCAAAAACCACTTGATGTCTTCTAAAGTTCAAGATGATGTCAATTATGTCCCTATGCAATTTGGGACCCGAATGCAAACACAGATTCAACGAAACCCCGTTCGAAGTGGGTGCGGACCCATCGAAGACGGTCCGCAACTTGCCCGTTGAGGCCTTCACCACCGCGTGGTGGGGCAAAAAATAATGCTCAGTTGAGCTCCAATCAACTCGAGCCGGAGACATGTGACCCAAATCCTCGTACTCGCGCATAAATTCAATATATTTATCGCGAAGTACGTGGTCACGCTGCATGCGTCGCTCCATGGACAGCAGTCGTTTCTCCGCAAGCGCCCTACTTTGCCCTAGGCTAGGACGAGAGGCAACAAAAGGTAACCTAGTTACAAACCGACCGGAGGGCAACCTCTCCGTGGTCGATCGAAAAAGGGCTTCGCACTCAGCGTGTTCCGGATCCATCCTGGAACTCATAGGTGGCTCCTCCACCTCCCAAAACCTTTGCATGGTCTTGGCCAAGGACGCTGATGCGACGACCGGTGGCTCCTCCACGGTGCTATTATCAAACACAGGGCCCATCAGGGCGAAACCAAAAATCGTAGACACTGCCATCAGTGAAGACGAACCCAGAGCCTTCTGTGTACCCAACAAAATCCAACCCAATACGTCCGAGCCCAGGAGCAAGTCCACTGGGCCGGGATGAAAGACAAAGGGGTCGGCCAAATCCAGACCCGAAACCAAAGACAACACACCCGGCGGTATGTCTGTCGAGGGGTGCCAACCCGCAATGGTATCCATTACCATAGCCGAAGTCGTGATCCTCATTGTGGAGGACTTCAGCGAAGAAAAGGTGACAAGTGTCTGGCCCGTCAGACACTTCACTTGTATGCCACCAACTCCAAGAAGTGGCACAGGCGAGTCTTCCACGACTAAACCTAACTGGCGTGCCACTCGAGTGGTAACCAAACTGCTTTGAGCCCCTGAGTCCAACAGAGCTCTCAAATTAATGGCTTCCCCCTACGACCCCATACGCGGACCACCGCGGTAGGGAGCAGAACCGTCCGCGGCTCTGTCCCAGCAAGGGAGCAAGCTAGTTACGGGCTCCCCACTCTCTCCAAACCAGGGGCGCGCCACTGACCCGGATAATATGGCGGGCGAGTGCACATCCCCATCTGAGGGGGGCATAACCCGCGGCCCGGCCATACATATGGTACGGCGGGTGGTACTCCAGCCGTGGGTACTCGTGCAGCGGCGGAGAAAACCGCTGCGGCTGCATGTGTTGGGTATTGGTAACCCGCGTGGAGGGGGTGTCCCCACTCTCACGTCCGATCTAGGGCCCCCGCCCATGGGGGCCCCATCCGGGCCTGGCCAGCCACATACTGGCCATGACCTTGGGGCGCGTGGTCCCGGTCCGCCAAGACCCGCGCCGGTACGCGACCCCCTCCCGAGGGGGGTGCGACGAGCGAAGCCGCGTCCTCCGTCCGATGGTGGAGGGCTTCGCGCAGGAGCGCCCCCGCCCATAGGGGACCCCTGCCTCAACAACCGGGGGCCATCCCCGTTCCGGTTCATGCAGAGCATCACGTGGTGCAGCCCACGGCATGCACTGCATGGTATGGCACTGGGACAGTCACGTGCATAGTGACCGCCCAAACAATAAAAGCAAAGTTCATGCCGCTTTGCCATGCGGCGCCTATCTTGTACTGGCAGTCTCTGCCAGTCCCTGCATTGTAGCAGGCTGTGGCCCATCCGGCCACATTGCAGGCAGTCCGCGTCCCTCGCGACTGCTGCCGTGTGTGCAACCCGCGCACCAGCTCCACGCGGTGGCGGTTGCCTTCCCTGTTGGGGCTTCCCTCGCCATGAGGGTTCCAAGGGCCTGCGTTCAGGCGCTCTGGATGGCGCTGAGTCCGTCATGGTGTTCTCAGCGGCCCGTGCCTCAACCTCCAAAAACTTCACCAAGTCAGTGAATGTTGGTAGGGTGGTGCTGTCCCGCTCCGCATTCTCGCGCTCAAACCGCGAGCGGATGTCATTGGGTAATTTGCCCAATACAATGTGCACCAACATAAAAGACCATTGGTCCACCGGCAGCCCCAGTGTGCGGAGCGCGTTACAGGCCACTGTAACGGGCGTGAGCAACTGCAGGCGCAACTGTGCCCTGTTGGCCACCTTGGGCAGGGCCATCAACTGTGCGGCGTGCGCATCCGCTAACAAACGTAAATTTTGGTAGCGGGAGTTCAATAACTCCCAAGCCGTATCGTACTGGTCGTCCTCCACCCGGAGGTGCTGGATGAGCGACCGCGCTTCATCCTCAAGAGTGGAGAGGAGGTAGGCCATCTTCTGGGCCTTCGACAAATCCTGTCGTGCTACGACCAGGGACTCAAACATATTTTTATATGCTACCCACTCCTCCATCCTACCCCCAAAGTGGGACAGCTGAAGGGTGGGGAGCCGACCAGTAACCGCTGGTCCTTCCTGTCTAACAGGTGTGCGAGGGGCTGGTCCGCCAGCCTGTCTCGCCCTTATTGCGGTCACCGCCTCCGCGATATCATCGTGCAGACTCAGGATCTGGTCCATGTCCGCCATGTGACCTGCGTAGGCCTCCGGGGTAAGATCGGCTTCGGTAAGCGCCGCCATGGCCGCTTCCGCGCTAATCAATCGTGAGTGGAGGTGATCCGCTCTTAGCAGTATGGCGCCCTCCTGTCCTTCCGGGACAGGAGTCCTCCGGCCGTCACAAACCATCTCAATTCGTTGGCGAGTGTCGCCCTAGCATTGGAGGCCTTCGCCATCGCGTCAAGTCACAAACAAAAAATAACAAAAGGTAAATAAAAAACAACAAAATCAAGCAACTACACGAAGAACCGCGGTAGGTATGAGAATGGCACAAACCCGGAACGCACGGTACAAACCGCAAACAAATACAAAAAAGGTTACAAATATTCTTATACAAACAAACTAAGAAAAATCTAATAATTTTTACAAACAATTAATTATTTTTTTACAAACGAACAAATAGAGGGTAGATAAACTACGCTCTGCTACCAGAAAATGTGCAGAGCAACTACGCTCTGCTGCCAGAAAATGTGCGCAGAGCGAATCCGGACAAACGAAGCGGCGGGAAGAATTCTGTACCGGAACTTCACCGGGAAAAAACCACCGGTAAAAAATAAGTACCGGGAAGAAATCTCCACGCGGCACCACGTTTGCCCGACTAAAACCTAAATAACTTAACGCAGTCTGCTACCACCGTAGCTTATGATGGAGCTACAGGGCCCTATATGATAACCTAACCTATAAATTAATTACACTTAAAAACACTTACCAAGCTAAATCTTCTTTCTCTTCGGATCCAAACTTGAGTATCTTCGGGAAGGGGGAATTCCTAATCACCCTACCTAACCCTTGAGATCTCAATTCCCCAGGACAAATAAATAGATTTCTTCCCGTAGTTTCACTCGGGAACAGCCAGATGTGAACCGCCAGCCACGTTTCACCTCTCACAAGAAAAAGTCACCATGACGGGTACACAAACACAAAGTTCAATAGTTATTTAACAAACAGGAAATTCACAAACACAACTCAAGCTAATTAGCAATCAAAGAACGCGGAACCTCTCGCGTATTAAAAATCAAACCGATATCGCATAGGGCAATGCAATGGCGGACTACACGCGATGCATTCCACGCTAGCAGTGTGAAAACCCCGAACGCCCTCTGGCGGCGGTGACAGGAAACGCCTGCGTTTAGTTTTACCCAATATATTACAAACAATATCGATAGTCAATTTGGCACCGTTGGAGAGACTGTAGCCCAGCCCAGGTCTCGATCGAATCGAAGGCTTTCTCGTAGTCCACAAACGCCAAGCATAAGGGCTGATTATACTCCTCAGTCTTCTGTATAATCTGCCGCAGCGTATGTAAGTGGTCTACGGTACTAAAACCTTTTCGGAAACCGGCTTGTTCGGGAGGCTGGAAGTCGTCGAACCTGCGAGCGAGACGATTCGTAATGACTCTCGAAAACAGTTTGTAGACATGGCTCAGAAGTGAGATAGGCCTATAATTCTTCAATAAGGTTTTGTCGCCTTTTTTGAAGAAAAGTACCACCACACTTCTGTGCCATGCCGTAGGCGTTTGTCCCTCGAGTATGACGGAATCGAATAGCTTCTGAAGAGATTTTAATACCGGTGTTCCACCTGCTTTCAGAAGCTCAGCCGTGATTCCATCATCACCCGGTGCCTTATTGTTTTTTAACTGTTTGAGAGCCATTCTAATCTCGTATAGGCTGACGTCCGGGATATCTTCGGTGTAGTGTCGGGTCAATCTGGCTCTTGGATCTTTGGCCAGATTACTGACAGGTGCGCGTACGCTGGTGTATAATTGTCCGTAGAACTTCTCAACCTCTTCCAACAGCTCCGGCTTCGACGAAATGATTCTGCCATCCTCAGTCTTCAGCTTGGTCAGTTGGCTTTGACCAACAGACAGATCCCTTGCAAACACTTTTGAGCCCTTATTTCGCTTAATCGCCTCTTCAATACGGTCAGTATTGAATTGGCGCAAATCGCGAGTTAGGGACTTGGAGATCTGTCTGTTTAGACGTCGATACTGAGCAGCCTCGTCAGAGGACTGCAGAACCAAGTTTCGTCTTTCTTCCATGAGTTTGTTGGTGAGGTCCGAGATCTTTTTGGTTCCTTTTGAACGGCGGGTTTTGAAGGCCTTAGACCCAGCTGTTTGGACAATTTGCACAAACCTGTCATTATAATCGTCCAGATTTTCGCAGTCTCCTAGGCATTCGAAGCGATTCTGCAACTCGAGCTGAAAGCTCTCGGGGTTTTGGAGCTGGATAGGCGCTGGTCGGAGCGTAGACTTCATCAGTCGACACCTTTCGAGTTTTATTCTAAGATTCAATGTGCCTCTTACCAATCGGTGATCGCTTCCTGTTTTTACGGCATTGATCCCAGAGACATCATTGAATATGTGCCTCTTCGTCGACAAGATGAAGTCAATCTCATTTTTTGTAACGCCATTAGGATGCAACCATGTCCACTTTCGCTGTTTTGGCTTTTTGAAGAAGGAGTTCATCATAAAGAGGCCCTCCTTCTCCATAAAGCCGGCCAGCAGATGACCACGTGCATTCCTCGTTCCATATCCAAAATTCCCCACTCTCAGCTCATCATCGCTTCGTTTGCCCAGTTTCGCGTTAAAGTCCCCCATCACAACGGTAAAGTGGGTCTGGGAGCTATGTATGGCTCTAGAAATATCCTCATACATAGTCTCTACCTCGTCGTCGGAGCGATATGAGGGCGGTGCGTATACTTGTATTACCTTCAACGAATACCGTTTGGTAATTCTGAGTACAAGGTACGCTACCCTCGCCGAAACACTCTCGACCTGGACCACGTTGTTGACGAGGGACCTGTGGACAATAAACCCGACACCACCCTGGGACAGTTGGTCGCCCTCCCGGAAATAGAGCAGGTTTCCGGATTTGAGGATCATGGTGTCCTCCCCCTCTCTTCGGACTTCACATAATCCTACAATATCCCATCGTAACCTGCTCAATTCTTCCTCCAGTTCAGCGAGCTTCTCGTCGGTCCGCAGTGTGCACGTGTTGTAAGTTGCCAGGGCCAAGGGTCGTCGGGGTTGGTAGCCTGGCATCTGCCGGGGATTCTTAGCACCCCCTGCCCCGCCGTTACCGTGACCGCTACCAGAGTCCGGGATAGCGGGGCCGCCGGGGACTAGGGGCCGTGTTGTGGGTGTATCAACCATAGGGGGGTTTTGCCGTAATCGCCACGCTTGGCAGGCGGGTTGGCGATCGCAGTGTGATATCATAGTACGCGGAAAGATGCTGCTGCCCATCCTCCGGTGTTTTAGATCCCTTAGTCGCCTCTTACGACACCCACGGGAAGAGATGGGTTGGTGCTATTCTAGGGCCACACCACAGGCCAAATGCTACTGCATGTAAATTAAGTTATTAAATACCTACTTACTACTTTTGTACATTTTTTAACGCCATATTTTATGGAACAAATAAAAACAATGATTATTATTTTCCTGAAAGAAAAGTACATACTCAATCAAAGTGAATTTAATTATTGTCTATAATTTTATTAGCCTTCAGTGTTCTTAATTATTGCAACGCGCGCGAAGTAATTAATTTCTAATTATATGACGTAGGCCTTCCTGTCTCAATTCAATCCAAATATATGTGACTAGCGCCCCGGCTTTGATCGGGAGGTACATACATTGTAGTCATAAATTGTAGTCTATGTCACTCAGGTATAATGTAGCGTTCTATTGGTGAAAGGATTTTTGAAATCGGTTCAGTAGTTCCGATGATTACCCCCCTACAAACAAACTCACAAACATACAACACTTCCTTTTTATAAATTTCGACAGCTATGATTAAAAACAAACATGTCCGGTTGCCATGGCGACCGTATCTACGCTACCCACTAGCGTGTTCAGAACTAAATTTCCTTTCTATCAAGGCTATGTACTAATTCGCAGTTACTGACATTGGTATATATGTTATTGTGTAGTTTATGTAGTGATATGTGAGATTATCTTGTGTAAATTGTAGTGAAGTGTTTGGCCTTGGAGTGACACGTGGTGTAAGAATTAAGTTAATACATTTTCAAAGTGAATTAAGTGAAAGAAATTATTATACAAAGCATGATCTGCTTGCCTTCAGCTGTCTCGAGGTAAAGGAATGATTTTGGTTCAGCTAGGTAGACTAGGTTTCAATTAGGTATTCTGAATTTTGACCATTTTTTTTTTCATTTAATGCGACATCAAAGTTTAAAACACATGACATAAAACGTAAAAATAAATCCTAAGTAGCGAAGTAATAGCTAATAAGTATAGTGCGAGAAAAAAAAAAAACAAAATAGAAAGAGAGTTCCAATAAAATTATATATAACATTAATTTATAATTATTTTGACGACCTCATCACGCCGGACTGCCACACCGGAGGTCCCGGGTTCGATCCCCGGTCAGGTCAAGATGGAAAATTATCTTTTTCAGATTGACCTGGGTCTTGGATGTTTATCTATATATGTATTTGTTATAAAATATAGTATCGTTGAGCTAGTATCCCATAACACAAGTCTCGAACTTACTTTGGGGCTAGCTCAATCTGTGTGATTTGTCCGTATATATTTATTTATTTATTAATTCATGTTTATGTGTAAAATTTTTACAAAATGACCAACTAATAAAACTCAACACTACTATTTTTATCGAATGTTTAATCTAGCACTCGATATAGCCTAGAAATAATTTCAAATAATTGCGTCTAATATTAACCCACGTCGATTATGTAAATAGCTCACATAATCAGTTCAGAGCAGCCTTCAGTTTAATTACGTAACCTTTTACAGTCCATTGACATACTATGTTATTATCGCTATACTAGCATATGGGCCAGGGACATTGTTCCCGGGAATTTCGGGAAATCCTCTCTTAGTGCTCTACACTCGCTAAGGAACCTACATATCAAATTTCAGCTTCCTGCGCCTAGTAGTTTCGGATGTGCGTTGTCTGTCAGAATAGAAAAAAAATATGTACAGTCAACAGCACATCAACCTACTCAAATTCATTGCAAATTCGACTCTGCGGCCGCGGCATAAGAGATCATGCAGGGTAACTTGAGGTGCGGTCGACTGTACCTGTATTTTCAATAAATTAATAATATTTTAACTTGCTGTTTCAGCCCGCTGCATTTTGTCATACAAACTTTTACCCTCATTGCAGCCCCTTGGAGGGTTGATTTTTTAAAGTGCAGCCTATATTTGACTCCGTGGCTTACTATATCCATACCAAATTTCATCAAAATCAGTCCAGCGGTTGCGAAAGCGTATTAGACAGACATGTATAATATTAGTAAAGACCTAGGTCCTATATGCTATAGCCTGCGATTCCACAGAATACCACTCAAAATACACAATGAGCAATATGTTTGGTCAATTTTTACACATCTCTGCTCAGCACCGCGCAGCTTAGCTTCAGTGGAAACGCAGCCTTATCTACAGGTGTGAGAGATTAGAAGGAAAACCACAGTTTCTTACGATATGTTCGTTAATTAGAGATGTTAATAAGGATACTAATGAAGCCTTGCGCGTCTAAATCGGTTGTCGATACTAGTAGTGCCGCCAAACTTTGCGCGCGTGGAAATTTTGGGAAATAATTACCGCATGTGCAATTCCAGGTTTTGTGCCGTGTGTAAATTTCATCAGACTGCCCATTATTTTTATTGCACGCCGAGCGGCGAAGCGCCGCCGGCCGTTTAATATACTCGACTCATCAAGACCGCGCCATTTTCGGAACATAAAGTGTCTCTTTTTATTCGTGTATTTATTGTATTTTGCTTAAAATAACGAATATCCATCTTCACAGTCTTTTGTGTTTATACATGATAATAATGTATAACAACGTCTTCATATGTACTTTTCATAATTGCATAGTTATATTTAATAAATATTTTTATATAAAAAACTTTTGCAATAAAATATTGAGTATTGAGTTTTGACTCTTCAACTTTTTGACGCGTGAATATGGCTATGGTGGATAAATAAATATGAAATATCATTCACATTGAGTATACCTGTGTACTTTAGTAGCAAAATCATTATTTACAGGTATTTGTCTTTGGTTATAGGGAGCGCAGTGAGAAGAAAGCTCAGATGCTGTTCAACCAGGAGCTGATCAACGAACAGAACCTTCAGAAGCAGTTGCTGCTTGAGCAACAGCTGAGACAGGTGTGTGGCATTGTTCATTTATTATTAAGGCTGGAAGAAATTGCCTTTGCGCTCATTAATGTATTTACTTTTTGATACGACGTAAGGATGAGGAAGAGGTGTGTCCAACAGACGGTTCAGACCTCCGTGGCGTAGTGATCATTACGCCCATCTGCCATCTGGAGGCACTGGGTTCGATTCCCAGCGCGAGAAATTGTGCTTGTTTTCACAAATTTTGTCTGCAGTACTGGGTGTGTTATGCTCCGTTCTGTGTGTCAATCGAACCCATGATACAAGCTAGATTAGGCGGCACTATAAAATCTGAAGTATGATATTTTTGTACCAGGTGAAGATGATCCAGAACCAGCAACAGGCAGGCCCCGTGGATCAAGTGACAGCTGGCCTGCTGAACGGTGTCGGCAACCAACCTACCCTCGGCCCTGTGCAGTAAGTCCTCATTTCATTTCTCTTGAAGATAAAGGGTGCAGAGAAGACAGGATATTTTTGAAAATTGTCATGATTCTTTCGGATGGGCGAAAGTTCGGGAAAAAGTCAAGTTCTTTCAGCCATCTCTCATAGGTGGCCAGGATACAGTTCAAAAATAAAACAGCCATTTTTTTTTCTACAGGTTAGAACAGCAGACCCAGCTCCTCCAGGCTCAGCAGCAGCTCCTCCAGCAGCAGTTCCAGCTGAACAACGAGGAGTGTGCCATGACGCTGATGAACAACCTCATGCAGGCACGGATATCGCCCGCCGACCAGCTGCTCACCAGGCAGGTTGGTGACCAACTTGTTGGCTGTGTTGCTTCCTCTGGTGTAAGACAGGCTCGAGTAGCAGACCCAGCTTCTCCAGGCTCAACAGCAGCTCCTCCACCAGCTTCTCCAGCAGCTCCTCCAGCAGCAGTTCCAGCTGAACAACGAGGAGTGTGCCATGACACTGATAAACAACCTCATGCAGGCACGGATATCGCCCGCCGACCAGCTGCTCACCAGGCAGGTTGGTGACCAACTTGTTGGCTGTGTTGCTTCCTCTGGTGTAAGACAGGCTCGAGCAGCAGACCTAGCTCCTCCAGGCTCAACAGCAGCTCCTCCAGCAGCAGTTCCAGCTGAACAACGAGAAGTGCGCCATGACGCTGATGAAATGCAGGTGTCGATATGTGTAAGATGATTTTTGAAGGTATCTGGCATCACAACGACTGTTATGTAACGGCAGCAGTTAAGTAGTAAAAAGGTTTTGCGATAGTTAAGAGATAAAGTAGAATACCAATATCTTCAGTAGATGCCAGGATGTATTTCACTTCTTGTGCATATGCTCACATATAAAATTTACAAAGCTAAAAATTCTTACTCCCTTAAAAAATCCACTAAATTTAATTCACATATTTAGATCTTACCAAAATAGGCAAACTTAGCAATTCCCTTAATTGCAGGTGATGATGGAACAGAATCTCCTCAACCAGCAAATGCTGGAGCAATCAGTGCAAGGCCAGCTCATCGAGCAGCAAGCCCAACAAACACTCCTCGAAGCGAACCCCTCGCAAACACAACTCCAGCCAACCCTCCTACAACAACAACAATTAGCCGCCGAACTAGGCAACCAGAACCAAGTCCTGCAACAACAAATCATACAGCAACAACAAAACATCATAGCCCAACAAGCCGCCGCGATACAACAGAAACAATTCGAAGAACAGTTAACGCAAGAAAATATAATAAATGCTCCCCAGAATCTCGCTACAGGACAAATGTTAGACCCCTCGTTACAGAATCTACAAAACATTTTAGCACAGATAATCCAAAGGCCAGACACGTTACAGTCGAGAAAAGAATCTGAATCAGAAACCCAGCCCCAGCAACAGCAAACTCAACAGCAAATGGTGCAACAAACAGAGATGGAGCAACAGCAAATACAACAAGAACAGGATATCCAACAAATGCAGAATTTAATTGGTGCTCAAATTCAACAGCAGAACATGAATTTCCAACAGAACCAACAGTACATGCAGCCAATGCTAACCGATCCGATGTTGGTAGCGAAGCAACAGCAAGTCGCCCAGGCCCAGCAACAGTTGTCGCAAGCGCAACAACAACTGAACATGCAGAAACAAATGCTGGCACAGCATCAAATAGCTTTACAACAACAACTGTTAGCGCAACAACAGCAATACATGCCTGGGCAGACATTATCGCCGCAACATCTAAGAAATTTACAACAACAACAGTATTTAGCTCAGCAAGAGTTGCATTTACAACAACAGCAGCATTTTATAGAAAGGCAGAATTTGGCGTTGTTGGCTCAGAAGCAGCAGTTAATGGGGCAGCAGCAGAGGGAAGTTGAGGAGATATTGCGTTCACAAAGGCCGATGTACACGAGACAGGGGTCCGAGCAAAGTCAGATAAGCTCGGCGGACGTACACGACCAACAGCAAACTTTAATTACCGATCAATATCAGCAGAAACCTCCGTTGCAGCCTCAAATGTCAATGGACCAAATGCAGTTTCAAAATCAGTACGCGGAATTGCAGAATCAAATGCAAAAGCAGGAAGATTTGGGTTTTCAACGCATGCATCACATGCAAGGGCAGTCATTGCCACATAATATGCTGGCTCACAACTTTAACGTGGTACAGAAGGAGATGCAGATATCTAGTCATGAAGGCACACCAGTGCAAAATTACGCTGCGAACCCCCTCCAGATGTACCAGCAAGCTCAGAGCCAGCCGATGCAAGCGATGATGCAGAATATGCAGTCCATGCAGTCTTCAGTTCCTCAAAATATACCTCATAATATACAAGAATCAGTTCAATTAAGTACGGCGCAAACGTTGCCGAATAACCTATCATCTGTGCCACAAACAATATCGGTCCCACAACCAGTTCAATCAGTCCCACAACCGGTACAGTCAATCCCACAGCCGGTACAGTCAGTCCCACAACCGGTACAGTCAGTCCCACAGCCGGTGCCCTCAGTTCCACAACCGATACAATCTGTCCCACAGCCAGTCCAATCAGTACCACAGTCTATTCCTCAGTCAACTATATCACAATCAATGCCGCAACCAATGCCGACAGTGCCGCAAACTTTATCTTCTGTCCCACAGCCGATACAAACCGTCCCACAGTCCGTGCCGCAGCCTATACAATCTGTCCCACAACAAATTCAGTCTGTCCCACAAGTGACGCAACCCACGACGAATATGATCCCGCAGTCAGTCCCTATTCCCCCACCAGTTCAGTCGATCCAACAGCCGAGCCAAACCGTCCCACAGCCGGTGTCTACTGTCCCACAATCAGTCCCTCAGGAGTCCGTGCCACAGCAGTTGAATTTGCCAGGTAAGGCATCGTGATTCTCGTTTTTTTTTTTATATTTGATAACTAGCGCCCCGCCCCGTCTTCGCATGTACACACATAAACTGTAGCCTATGTCACTCAGGCATAATATAGCTTTCTATTGGTGAAAGAATTTTTGAAATCGGTTCAGTAGTTCCGAAGATTAAAAGAAAGTGTTTATAAGTTTGTTTGTAGGGGTATAAACAAACTTATAAACACTTTCTTTTTATAATATTAGTATGATAAAATCTGAACTACTTAACTAATAAGCCCGCTATACAGCTAAGCGTGGCCTTCTAGACTCACGCCTATTAGCTCTGTCTACCCCGTATAGGGTAAAGACGTGATACTAATTCTTTTATATTTTCATACAACAGCTGAGCAGCACGACAACGGGTACTTGAACAACAACGGTCAAAAGGAACAGTTCCTAACTCCTATGAGTGAGTTCCCGTCCGCGGCGACCCATCCTGAGACGATACGGCAGCCAGAGCTCAGTGCTGTGCCGGAGAAGCAGGTCGAGCAAGAAGGTATTGTGATATATCCTAATCCTATCCTAACTAATATTATAAATGCGAAAGTGAGTTTGTTTAATTATTCGTTTGTTATTCTTCACGTTTTATCTACTGAACCAATCTTCCTGAAATTTTGCACAACTAATGTAACCACTTTTCAGCAAATAAACGAATTGAATTGCATTCATATAGTTTGAAGTACTGAGGACATAGGGTACCTTTCATCCGCGTGACTATCGGGAACAGTGCTTTTCCCGAAGGATATTCACGCGGGTAAAGCTGCGGGCAAAAGCTAGTATTAGAATAAAAAAAATAAAAACTCTTATAAAACTCTAATATCTTAAGTATTGAGTGAGAGGAACTGGGCTGGGCGGGCAATTAGCTAGAAGGAACGATGGAAGGTGGAGTAAAGCTGTTACCGAGTGGTACCCCGAAACGGCAAACGGAGCGTTGGGCATCCGGCAGCTAGATGGGTCGACGATGTTAAGAATATTGCTGGCAACGATTAGAGTAGGGTGGTCTAGGACAGAGAAGGTTGGCGTAGACAGGAGGTGGCCTATACCCAGCAGTGGGTCTCGGAAGGCTGTTAATGATTGAATTCCAAAGATAATAAAATAATATAATTTAAGCCTTAGATCGAGAGTCTTTGTCAAAGGCAAAATTTTTTTTTTCAAAGTAATTTTTTTTTATTGAACCTTGGTCTTCAAAGAAGGATCTTTTTCACGTCGATAACTAATAATTTAATCATAATATATTATGGCTCAAAGCTACAAACTACTAGAACCTTTGAAGAAGGAGAGAGGCCTTTGCCCAGTACTGGGACACTGATGGATATTAAATAAATAATATAATTTTCAGCGGGCACCGCCATCCCATCGCCCATAACCAGCGATAAGAAATCTCGAGGCTCGAAAAAACGGTCGCGGGAGAAAGACAAGCTTCCCAAGCTGACCGTGCTGGAGGTGAAGGACGCCGCGGTGGAGTGCCAGCTGGAGTCCAAGTCCAAGACCGTCACGTTCAAGTTCGATGTCCGGGACGTGAACCCGGACGAGATCGCCAGTAACCTGGTGAGCTCATTACAGAAAGACAAGTTTCCCAAGCTGACTTATTTTTTATGTACTTGATTAATAAAGGTGTATTTTGCTTACACATTATTCGGATTAATTAACCTACATTTAATTTCTCTTTTGTCAGGTCTCTAACAACCTTCTCCCAGAATGGCAAAGCGCGACGTTCATGGAACTGATCAGGGACATCGTGTCACAACTGGTGGCCAACCCGGGCGTGCCTCCGGTGCTCAACCCCCACCACCACTCTTTGAGGCTGAACATTGACAAGGTATGAGTATTTATGTAGTGCAATGTAAAATATCAATGCTATGTTATCCCACTTATCACGCCAGGGGTAGCACTACCAAAAGGAGTTAAGACTACTTTGTTTGACAATGACAAATCTTCATCAATGTCAAATCTGTCATCTTCGTCTAAAATATACTTTGTCGAGCATTTACTTTTTAATTTTAGTTTGATAAAAAATTCAGTTTGCTCGACAGAGAGCCGTTGCCTATGCCGTAAAAAAGTTGCATGAAGAATTGATCGTCTCTTATTTACATCGCAGACTGACTACGATTCCGAAACGACCGAGCGCGAAGAGAACCTGACAGACTCGAACCAGGACAACTCGGAGTGCACCACGCCCACCGCCAGCCACGACAACATCGCGTGCGAACTGGCGCTCGAACCCGAGCCCGAGCCGGGCCCCGAGCGGGCCCTGGACGCCGGGCCCCGCAAGATCAGCACCGCCTCCTCGTGCGGTAAAACAACAGATAATATCCTTATATTTGGAGCTGTGTAATCTATGGCTCACCTCCTGTCATGTCCGTATTGCCTCGCCGTGTGTACCATGGAGGACCTTCGAAGCGAAGCGGTTGGTGTTGCCAGGAATTATAAAGATTTTTGCCATTTAGATTCGACAAGAAAAATAATATGTCGTGTCCAAAGATGGGTTTATACCCGGGAATACGGGAAAAGGTTTTTGCCCGACGTTAACCCATTCAAAGATGGGTATATGCATCTCTGGTCGTGTCTACACTGCATTATTTTGTTAATATTTCACCAATATTATGTCCGCGTCTTTTATCTTCGTCATTGTACCTCTTCATACGGTAAGAATCTCAAGGCAATATGACCTTTAAGGCTAAGCAATAAGATCTATTATCGTTGCAGGTTCAGCGCAGTCGGACGCATCAGGCATGCCCGGCGATCGCTCGGCCAGCACGGAGTCCTCCAATGGGGACAAGAAGGGCCACAAGCCCACCAGGAAGATCTCCCGCTTTCTAGTCAGCCCCGTCGTGGACCGCGGCGAGGAGGTCAGTGTCTCACTTGCATAGTTCCTCCATCCAGCACTAGATGGCGTGATACCAATGGGGACAAGAAGGGCCACAAGCCCACCAGGAAGATCTCCCGCTTTCTAGTCAGCCCCGTCGTGGACCGCGGCGAGGAGGTCAGTGTCTCACTTGCATAGTTCCTCCATCCAGCACTAGATGGCGTGATACCAATGGGGACAAGAAGGGCCACAAGCCCACCAGGAAGATCTCCCGCTTTCTAGTCAGCCCCGTCGTGGACCGCGGCGAGGAGGTCAGTGTCTCACTTGCATAGTTCCTCCATCCAGCACTAGATGGCGTGATACCAATGGGGACAAGAAGGGCCACAAGCCACCAGGAAGATCTCCCCGCTTTCTAAGTCAGCCCCGTCGTGGACCGCGGCGAGGAGGTCAGTGTCTCACTTGCATAGTTCCTCCGTCCAGCACTAGATGGCGTGATACCAATGGGGACAAGAAGGGCCACAAGCCCACCAGGAAGATCTCCGCTTTCTAGTCAGCCCCGTCGTGGACCGCGGCGAGGAGGTCAGTGTCTCCACTTGCAGTATAGTTCCTCCGTCCAGCACTAGATGGCGTGATACCAATGGGGACAAGAAGGCCACAAGCCCACCAGGAAGATCTCCCGCTTTCTAGTCAGCCCCGTCGTGGACCGCGGCGAGGAGGTCAGTGTCTCACTTGCATAGTTCCTCCATCCAGCACTAGATGGCGTGATACCAATGGGGACAAGAAAGGCCACAAAGCCCACCAGGAAGATCTCCGCTTTCTAGTCAGCCCCGTCGTGGACCGCGGCGAGGAGGTCAGTGTCTCACTTGCATAGTTCCTCCATCCAGCACTAGATGGCGTGATACCAATGGGGACAAGAAAGGCCACAAGCCCACCAGGAAGATCTCCCGCTTTCTAGTCAGCCCCGTCGTGGACCGCATGGCGGCGAGGAGGTCAGTGTCTCACTTGCATAGTTCCTCCATCCAGCACTAGATGGCGTGATACCAATGGGGACAAGAAAGGCCACAAGCCCACCAGGAAGATCTCCCGCTTTCTAGTCAGCCCCGTCGTGGACCGCGGCGAGGAGGTCAGTGTCTCACTTGCATAGTTCCTTCGTCCAGCACTAGATGGCGTGATACCAATGGGGACAAGAAGGGCCACAAGCCCACCAGGAAGATCTCCCGCTTTCTAGTCAGCCCCGTTGTGGACCGCGGCGAAGAGGTCAGTGTCTCACTTGCATAGTTCCTTCGTCCAGCACTAGATGGCGTGATACCAATGGGGACAAGAATAGCCACAAGCCCACCAGGAAGATCTCCCGCTTTCTAGTCAGCCCCGTCGTGGACCGCGGCGAGAGAGGGTCAGTGTCTCACTTGCATAGTTCCTCCATCCAGCACTAGATGGCGTGATACCAATGGGGACAAGAAAGGCCACAAGCCCACCAGGAAGATCTCCCGCTTTCTAGTCAGCCCCGTCGTGGACCGCGGCGAGGAGGTCAGTGTCTCACTTGCATAGTTCCTCCATCCAGCACTAGATGGCGTGATACCAATGGGGACAAGAAAGGCCACAAGCCCACCAGGAAGATCTCACGCTTTCTAGTCAGCCCCGTCGTGGACCGCGGCGAGGAGGTCAGTGTCTCACTTGCATAGTTCCTTCGTCCAGCACTAGATGGCGTGATACCAATGGGGACAAGAAGGGCCACAAGCCCACCAGGAAGATCTCCCGCTTTCTAGTCAGCCCCGTCGTGGACCGCGGCGAGGAGGTCAGTGTCTCACTTGCATAGTTCCTTCGTCCAGCACTAGATGGCGTGATACCAATGGGGACAAGAGAAGAGCCACAAGCCCACCAGGAAGATCTCCCCGCTTTCTAGTCAGCCCCGTCGTGGACCGCGGCGAGGAGGTCGGTGTCTCACTTGCATAGTTCCTCCATCCAGCACTAGATGGCGTGATACCAATGGGGACAAGAAAGGCCACAAGCCCACCAGGAAGATCTCCCGCTTTCTAGTCAGCCCCGTCGTGGACCGCGGCGAGGAGGTCAGTGTCTCACTTGCATAGTTCCTTCGTCCAGCACTAGATGGCGTGATACCAATGGGGACAAGAAGGGCCACAAGCCCACCAGGAAGATCTCCCGCTTTCTAGTCAGCCCCGTCGTGGACCGCGGCGAGGAGGTCAGTGTCTCACTTGCATAGTTCCTTCGTCCAGCACTAGATGGCGTGATACCAATGGGGACAAGAAGAGCCACAAGCCCACCAGGAAGATCTCCCGCTTTCTAGTCAGCCCCGTCGTGGACCGCGGCGAGGAGGTCAGTATCTAAAGTGTCTAATTACACATTTACTTCCCTCTGCACTATTCCACCATCGGACGACTCGGCGTGGACAGGGATTCCATACGTGGTTGATATTCCAGTTCACCGCACCTCTCGGTTCGCCTTCTGCTTTATCTTGCGAACCGCTAAGGTATGGAATTCTCTCCCCGCGTCGCTGTTTCCCGACAAATTTAATTTAGGGGTTTTCAAGACAAGAGTGAATAGGCTTATTTTGAGTTTGCGTGTACCACCCTAGACCTCATCTATGCTTCCCATCAGGCAAGTTTAGGTCAAACGCACTCAAATGTCTAATATAAAAAAGTATTTGTTTATAGTCTCGAGTAGTCTCCCTAGAGATTTCATAAAAGCTGGAAGAGGAAAGCCAAGAAGGGCTTATGTAGACCAAACGAGATGTCGCAAAGTGCAGGGGCATTATCTGAAGGCAACTGCCTTCAGATTCAGATAATCCGAGTTGGTTGAAAGCACAGATTAGATTAGGTGAAAAGTCGAAAGACTATTGTCGCTTTTACTCTTTCCTTTTTGCTTTTTTTTTAGTCCTAATAGACTGGCTGGCTGGCTGGAGGGGGGGTGTGGGGGGGGCTTCGACTCTCGGCTTCACATACGCAGCTCGGCCTTCTTTCTGGAGGTTTGAGATGAAATGACTAGGTTATCCAAGTATACACAGCTCGGCCTGCGGCCTTGCTTGTGCTGCTGGAAGGGGGGGGGGGAGGATCTGCTCATAGAGTTTGACTTGCCTTGACGTTTTCCATCGATTTATTTATTACTAGCTGCGCCCCGGGGCTTCGCTCCCGTGGGAATTTCGGGATAAAATGTACTCTATGTGCTATTCCCGGTATTTTTCTACCCGGATACCAAATTTCATCGAAATCCGTCCAGTAGATTTTGCGTGATTGAGTAACAAACATCCTCACAAACTCACAGATTCACAAACTCACATCCAAACTTTCGCATTTATAATATTAGTAGGATAATTTTAGATTGTATTAGATATATAACTAAACAAAACTAATAACTAACAAAAAATAAAAATAATCTTTCTTTACAGGTCCCTGAAGAAAGGCCGCATGAAATAAACGGCCTGCCCGAGAAGCAAGAATCCACGCCTTTACAGTTCTCCGAGCTCATCAAGGAGGAGCAGACGATTCCCGCCGCTATCCCCACGAGCGTACAGTCTATAATGCCGCAGCAGCCTCCTAACGTCAACGCTAACGTATTACAGCCAAGTCTGACCACGCCACTGCAGATTGCCACCGACACACCCATCTTAGGTGACTATATAAAGTATTGGGAGCTCATAAAGCAAGTGCAAGCGATTCCCGCCTCTGTCTTCACGATCGTACAGTCCATAATGCCGTAGCACATCTGTCTGACATACCCATATTACCCTAGGCTTCGCTTCTGTGGGAATTTGAAGCTATTCATTAAGCTAAGCTAAGCTTTAGATCTTACTCTACCCATCTACTGAATTTCATCAAAATCCGACCAGTAGATCATACGTCAGTGAGCAGTCTCAGTAAGATTGGTTCAGTAGATAAAGCGTGAAGAGGTAATAAACAAACTCATGTTCGCATTTATAATATTAGTTAGGATTAGGATAGAAATTAGATATGATAAAAAAACCTATGCAAGCAGGACTTGAACCCTATATGTAATAAAAATTCATGTTCTGTTTGTCAGGTCTAAGTCAAGTAGGAACACCGATGGGCGCGGGCACAGATCTCGGCCTGAACATTGGCTTGAGCCAGCCGCCTTTGGACCTCGGCGCGAGGTTGTCCACGCAGCCCACGCCCACGCCCACCGCTGGGGAAGGCTTGCCCAATGCCGAGAATATTCAAAGGATGTTGCTCAAACAGAATATCATGAAGTGAGTCTAATTTGTTTTAGCCTGTTTCTAGAGCTGGCAGAAATATTTGAGTTTGGTATTTATTTATATTGTGTATACTACTTCGACCGCGCGAATTATGAAAGTGAACAGTGCTTATTTCCGGGATGAAGGGTACCCCTTGCCCTTAGTAGTTCTGTGTGTATGCGAAATTTCAGGAAGATTGTTTCAGTAGATAAAGCGTGAAGAGGTAACAAACTCACTTTCGCATTTATACTTACTTACTCCGCTGGCTCAGTGACCCCAAAGTGGATTTTGGCCTCCGATACGAGAGAGCGCCATATACTTCTATTCTGCGCAATGGCTCGCCAGTTATCCGCTCCCAGCTCACGCAGAAAAGCCTCCACAGTGTATAACTAATATTATAAATGCGGAAGTGAGTTTGTTTATTTATTTGTTTGTTTGTTTGACACTTCTCACGCTTTATCACATAGTTAGAAGTACTGAGAAGGACATAGGGTACATTCATCCTGGGAAAAAGCACTGTACCCGTGGGAAATTCACGCAAGCGAAGCCGCGGGCAAAAGCTAGTATATTTATAATATGAGTTGTGATTAGCGATGTGTCGCCGAGAACTTTTCTGTTCCCGAAAATTTCCGAAAACTCTCAGGTTTTTTAGGAAAATTTTCCGTTCTAGAGAATATTTCCAAGAAATCCTCACGTCGCCGACTATACGTGTGACCTAGTTTTAAGATTTTATTTTATGTATTTTAGTTAAGTTTTATAAGTATGGAGTACCTGTAATACGAGTTTGTATTACTTAGCACAGGACTCCAGCACTTGTACTATATATTATAATAAATGAATGAATGAAAATGAACTTTCCGCTGTTTCTTTGAAAAATTCGGAAACGGTATATCGCTAGTAGTGACAATGTGTGTGTTATTGCAGCCAGCAGCAGAGCCTGTCGGGCCCCAACCTGCTGGGGCTGCTCAACCAGTCCTACCCGTCGCCCGACCGAGCCATGCTCAACGCGCAGCCCGGTATGTCTGTCTGTCTGTCTTTGTACTTGTCGATTCCTTAGGTCCTCAATGAGTTACGTCAAATCATGTAGAAGTGGGGGTGGGGAGTTTATTGTACTTGTCGATCGTCTATGTCCCCAATTAGGGTTGCCAGGCGTCCGGATAGGAGCCGGAAACCGGACATAGGTAGGCTTTTTGATTGGGTGTCCGGCCAAAATAAACGATGTCCGGCCTGTCGGGCTTTTGTTAGGCTTTTTCACAGACCAACTACCCCACCGTGTGGTACCCCCTACCGTGGGGTAGGTGGTCTGTGGAGCTTTTTTACATTTCGCAAACGAGCGAGCGCCTAGCCGCCGAGCGTGGCCGAACACAGGCGACGAGAGTCGACTGTCGGTCAGCTCACACGGGCCGAAGTGCTGCCCTGTCGTCGCCCGCCCGCCCCCTGCGATTTGTCGCTTTCTTATTTTTGTTTTTGTTTCATTGTCTTACTTAAAGAGAAGAAGTTTTTGATTATTATTATTTTTGTTAAAAAGTCTTATTTGTGTTTTCATAAAAGTCTTATTCGTCTTATGTGTGCCTTTAATTCGTAAATATGTTAAAGAATATAGAATTTGATTTGTCTGATGACTATTTTTTTTTTTTTTATTTGAATGATTAATAATAAAGTACCTACCTAAGACTGATTCGGCATTCGATTTTATTTATTATTTTACTAGAATTTAACAAAATTTATAATAATAATCGAAAAAGCTTCATTTTACATTAAAATTTTATTGTCGTACCTATTAATACTGAGACAAAATTCTCAAAAATGTAGGGTATCCGGCCTTTCTACCCAAATGTCCGGCCAAACTGGCTGGTCTGTCTGGCTTTTAGGTTTGGCGACCTGGCAACCCTATCCCCAATGAGTTACGTCAAATCATGTAGGGGGGGGGGGGGTTATTGTACTTGTCGATCGTCTAGGTCCCCAATGAGAAGAATCAATAGAATCAAAAGAATCCCCATTTTACAATAATCTAGAATATTACAACTTTTTATCTCAATTTTTTTTTAACTTAAAGCCTTTATTTAAGTTGATACTCATTGCTCACCCGATAGTTGAAATTTTTGGGACACTCATGTCTGGCTATCATTCAGATGCCAAGCTAAAAAGATTTTTATATTTTTTGTCATATTGTAGTCAAAGATTTCATTTTCTCATTTTTCCTTCTTTTGACATTTTCTAAACAAATATTGACGGATGTAGAACTGAGAACATCTGAAATATTGCGTGTTATTTTTTTCTTTGAGCTCACATGACTTTTATACAAATAAAAATCGTCATTTCCATTGTGAATGTTGATATTGAAAGACGCCTTTTCACATATTTCGATCAAATTATTCAGAACGAAAAAATAATATTTTTTTATTTACTATCATACTTATGCTGCCAGTATTATAATAAGCAAATGGGATATGTCAAAAGGCGTCAAGATATTTGTTTATATTTGTTTGTGTTGATATTTATGTTTTCCGATCTCACTAACAAAGCTCCTAGCTTGACCTATAGTTTGCATTGTAGTGGATCGTTAATAATATTGTATGTTGTTTCACGAGACGAGGTGACTGGTTTGCACTATTTACAGCTTAAAATATTTCCAGTAATTAATAG
Organism: Ephestia elutella; assembly: GCA_018467065.1. Taxonomy (NCBI): domain Eukaryota; kingdom Metazoa; phylum Arthropoda; class Insecta; order Lepidoptera; family Pyralidae; genus Ephestia; species Ephestia elutella. The sequence goes on from CM031590.1 coordinate 2,496,242, forward strand.
AAAAAAAAAAACAATGGTGCGGCAATTTTTTTTGCAGCCAGATGGCTACTTGGATTGTTGCCTTGTATTAAAACGGCCATATCTTTTTAAATTGTGTTTACACTGCTGTTGTTATTTTAAAATATGCACATAAACCACGAAATAAAAGAAATTAGTTTTATGCGACCTTGTGGAGGTTTTTTTTATAAACAATGGGTTTGCGTTCGTCCACAATAATTTGTTTGAGGGGCAATAATTGTCGAATGAAAAATCATTCGATTCACGCGTTTTCGATGTATTACACCTTCAAAAATAGCGCTCCAGATTTTGCCTTGGATGAGTGGAAACGTAAGGCCTTTAGTAGTAAGACACACCATAATATAACAAAAAAAGTGCAATCCAGTCCCACCCGTAGCCTGACGTGTGACTAACCTCCGCAGCGGCGGTGCTGGGCCGGCTGCCGGCGCAGTACCAGCAGATGAAGTACTACCCGCCCATGCGGACCGCCACCGACTTCATAGGTAACGTTTTGTTTTAACATTTTGACCACCAAGTACGAAACATGTGGGGGCCAGATTTAGAGACTTATTATTTCAACGCGTCAAGCTCTGCGTAATATTCCCAATTTTGTCATCTCAAAGCCATGGTATGTATTATTTGTGCTTTTCTTTTACAAATTTAAAATGTTAACCCTAATTTTTAAGCCACTCAGATATAATGCCATGACACGTGAGGTATCGGGACGCTCTGTGGCCTAAAGGTAGCTTTAGAACAGTCCTATTTTATTTCTTTGATAGATGTTTGATGTTGCATTGTCATTTCATTTTTTAAACCTCTTGTTTCGTTTTACCATTCTGCTATAAATAGTTAATGCCGTTGATACGACAGAAACTCAACAAATTCAAAACAAAAAGTTAATTTCCCATTTTACGAAAAAATATTATTTTAATTGCAAAACTGCAATTTCAGTTCAACAACAAGGGCTGCCGACGTCAGTAAGCCAGTTCGCGTCACAGCCCCTGGGCCAGTCGTTTGGCCTCGGCCTGGGCCTGGCTGGGGGCCTGCAGGCCGGCCTGCCGCCGCTGGCGCTGCAGCAGAACATGATGGGGCAGAACCTGGGCCTGAACCAGAACCTCATGCAGCCAGGGTTGTCGCAGAATCTAGGTAAGATTGTTATACCTCGTTAGGCTCTTAATTCCATATACTGTACGTGTGATTTTTACTTTACACTATCGCACAAGTGCTGTTATATTATAACCGAATAAAGTTAAATTAATACAAGATATTACATATTTGTGTCCACAAAATAGTTTGTAATAATAATACACGTGTGAATTGATCGTTGCTTTCTCTGCTTTAATACAGCCAACACCGCCTCATATCGTAATGACCAACATAACATACTTGTATCATAATGTATAATCATAATTGTATCATAAACTACAATTTAATATTTGATTGCAGGTCTAGCCGGTCAAAATCTAGGATTAGGGGGTCAGAATCTCATTGGCGGGCAGAACCTATCCCTGGGTGGGCAAAACCTGGGGCTGATGGGGCAGAACCTGGGGCAGCTGGTGGCGCACCGGGCCGTGCACCAGGCGCTGGCCAGGCGGGCCGTGGACATGGAAATGGCTGGTAATTATTTTAGATTTTTCGTAGGATCATTTTAGAATACAATACAATATAAACAACATAGATCTATTCAGCTGCACATTGAATGAATTCACAAAGGCAATGCTGTATGAATTATGTTATAATGTAGCAAATAATTAATGATAATTGTAATTAACTACCTACTCTATCGAATTGGGTAAAACTGTAATGGTAGGGTAAGAGAATTAATAAATAAATAATAATATTCCTCTAAACTATCACCCGTATTCACAAACGTTACTTGGAAGGTTCATAATGCCTGTCAGCTCACAGGGACTCATAAACGATACTTGAGGGACAAATGTCACTGCTCGTCCAATAGAAAGGCTTACGCTTCCCTTCTTATTTCATTCAAATATTACTTTCAAATACTTGGTTGACTGGAAGAAATCCCATTTTGGGATAAGTCCGCCATTGTACGCCTCTCTTTTTAATTCACTATGTTTTGTATTTTTCTTGTGTGTATGTGCAATAAAGTGTTTACAAACAAACAAAGGCTTGCCATCGGTAACGCACTGAAAAATGCCTCACTTAGCATGGCATTCCTTATCGATTTACGCAAGTATTGTTTGTGAATACGGGTGTAAGTTAGTTTCTAGTGGGGAGGGTATGACTTCTCGCTGACACCTAAAGTCGACTTATTCTACTTTACTCCAACATGATCCCAGTGGGATCATACAAATATTTTGAGTTCAAAGCTCCCACTGTTTGAACTAATTGGGAGCTTAATGAGCTTAAAAATTTTGTATGATCCCACCGGGACTATGCGAGTGGGAGCATAATGGAATAAGCCCTAAAGTCCTAGGTCAAACAAAAAGAAATCACAACAGAAATGCTATTTTTTAAGCTTTTATTTAACTTGCAATGTAAACTCCATTTATTCTTACCAGTCCTATCATGTAAGCAATCTTACCATGTCTTTTTATGATTTTACAACAATATAAATTAAAATAGACTTTTTAGGAAACTTACTTTCGTGGTTAATAAATGTTTTACTTTAGAATGTTTAGGTTTGAACTAATATTTGATTTATTTTCAACAAAATTCAACAAAAAGTACTGTGAAGATTGTTTACATGATAGGACTGGTAAGAATAAATGGAGTTTATGTAAGTATGTTCGTTCGGGTGGAATCTTAGAACCCAATTTTGAAGTAGATATCTTTGCTAAAGCTGAAATTTTGTACACACGTTTAGTTTGGATATGGTATGTGACGTCATTCTAAATCCAATATGGTGGACCATCCAAGATGACGGAATAGTTATTTGTAATGCATTTCTACAATATGGGTATCAAATGAAAGGGTTTGTTTAGAGTTACAATAAAAGCTTTAAAAAATAGGTTTTTTTTAGTATTAATTTATTTGCCAGGCATGACGAGCGTGAACTCGACGGGCTCGTCCCAGCCGAGCACGCCCAACAAGCCTCAGAGCTACAACGAGTACATGCTGTCTTGATATCTGTTATATTTCGTGCAATAAAGTTACAAACAAACACACAATCTTGCCAGGCATGACGAGCGTGAACTCGACGGGCTCGTCCCAGCCGAGCACGCCCAACAAGCCTCAGAGCTACAACGAGTACATGCTGTCTTGATATCTGTTATATTTCGTGCAATAAAGTTACAAACAAACACACAATATTGCCAGGCATGACGAGCGTGAACTCGACGGGCTCGTCCCAGCCGAGCACGCCCAACAAGCCTCAGAGCTACAACGAGTACATGCTGTCTTGATATCTGTTATATTTCGTGCAATAAAGTTACAAACAAACACACAATCTTGCCAGGCATGACGAGCGTGAACTCGACGGGCTCGTCCCAGCCGAGCACGCCCAACAAGCCTCAGAGCTACAACGAGTACATGCTGTCTTGATATCTGTTATATTTCGTGCAATAAAGTTACAAACAAACACACAATCTTGCCAGGCATGACGAGCGTGAACTCGACGGGCTCGTCCCAGCCGAGCACGCCCAACAAGCCTCAGAGCTACAACGAGTACATGCTGTCTTGATATCTGTTATATTTCGTGCAATAAAGTTACAAACAAACACACAATCTTGCCAGGCATGACGAGCGTGAACTCGACGGGCTCGTCCCAGCCGAGCACGCCCAACAAGCCTCAGAGCTACAACGAGTACATGCTGTCTTGATATCTGTTATATTTCGTGCAATAAAGTTACAAACAAACACACAATCTTGCCAGGCATGACGAGCGTGAACTCGACGGGCTCGTCCCAGCCGAGCACGCCCAACAAGCCTCAGAGCTACAACGAGTACATGCTGTCTTGATATCTGTTATATTTCGTGCAATAAAGTTACAAACAAACACACAATCTTGCCAGGCATGACGAGCGTGAACTCGACGGGCTCGTCCCAGCCGAGCACGCCCAACAAGCCTCAGAGCTACAACGAGTACATGCTGTCTTGATATCTGTTATATTTCGTGCAATAAAGTTACAAACAAACACACAATCTTGCCAGGCATGACGAGCGTGAACTCGACGGGCTCGTCCCAGCCGAGCACGCCCAACAAGCCTCAGAGCTACAACGAGTACATGCTGTCTTGATATCTGTTATATTTCGTGCAATAAAGTTACAAACAAACACACAATCTTGCCAGGCATGACGAGCGTGAACTCGACGGGCTCGTCCCAGCCGAGCACGCCCAACAAGCCTCAGAGCTACAACGAGTACATGCTGTCTTGATATCTGTTATATTTCGTGCAATAAAGTTACAAACAAACACACAATCTTGCCAGGCATGACGAGCGTGAACTCGACGGGCTCGTCCCAGCCGAGCACGCCCAACAAGCCTCAGAGCTACAACGAGTACATGCTGTCTTGATATCTGTTATATTTCGTGCAATAAAGTTACAAACAAACACACAATCTTGCCAGGCATGACGAGCGTGAACTCGACGGGCTCGTCCCAGCCGAGCACGCCCAACAAGCCTCAGAGCTACAACGAGTACATGCTGTCGCTCCAACACAAGCTGCACAGCATCTCCAACAGTGTAAGTGAAATAAATTGTTTTTTTTTTGTCTTTTCGACAAAGACAAAAAAAAAACAATTTATTTCATTGTATTATATTGTATTTATATTGTGGACTAGGTGAGTAAATTAAATTCTTAGGATGTTTTTGTATAGTTCGTTATTATACGAGTCATTGAGAGATATGATGAGAAGGAAGAGGTATTTTTTTTTCTCCAACTTGATCGTCGAGCGGCTTTTTTTCAATTTGTTATTACAACATAATATTAAAGTGTTATAAATACTGCAACTTTTGTGAATGAAAATATTTTGCTTCCACGTTGTACAGTGCATTTGTGTAAATTTTATTTTTGCACTTTTTTATTGCAACACTGTTTGATTTATTATATGGTTTACCACTCGATATTATCCTGTTTTACTTTTTGGATTTATAAAATTTTCTAAGTAAAACATTTTAAAAGATTATCGCTTGGTTCCGGTAATGGAAAGCTGATATCAGCATTCTAATTGGAGTATACGAAAAGATTTTACTAAAGATTTTTTGTTATTTAACTCCTATCCTTAATATATCACTAGTACAGTACAATTTAAGTAAATGCTAATATACACTGACAAATTGAAGGAAGGGAGAATTTAACACTGCAAATAATGTTGCGTGGTAAACCAAAACGTAGAACACGTGTGTGTATAAATGAATGTCTCGTTGTGTGTGTGTACTGTGTACATGGCCCCCCCTTGCAGGGCCCCGTGTCCCCGGCGTCCCCGCTCGAGTACAGCCCCGCGCTGTCGCCCACGCACCGCCCCATCAACCAGGTGGGTACTGCGCTGTGACGTCACTACAGAAATAATATAAGTACTACGTACAGAAAAGAAGCTCCCTGCCCCTCCCGCAATATGGCGTACCCCGCACTTCTACCCCGTTGTTTTGCGGATTGGAACGCTATGAATATGAAAACGCACACATTGACGTGTTTACGGATGTACAGTTCCATTTCTAGTAGTAGTAGGTATATATAACGCCCCGTTTCTATGAAGTGCCCTCCCTGTGACGTCACTATACATATTTAACAGTTTTTTGATGATGTCACTATATTCTAATTGTTCTAAAATTATTTAAAAAAAGACTAGCTTTTTCCCGCATGTTTTAATTAATTTTTCTTTATTCTCATATGTGTATATGTATTTTTTTTTTTGCTATTTTTAATCCAAACAAAATTCCTATCAACCAGGTGGGTACTGCGCTGTGACGTCACTATACATGTTCTTAAGTTACTTGAAGAAATAATAGATTTTGCCCGCATGTTTAAATTAATTTTTCTTTGTTGATTTTCTGTTTGTTATTTTTTATCTAGACTAAATTGGACGATGACTGATTGGTATATCGACGCAGAGACAATCAATCAATATTTATAAAACTACCCGCGCCCCGGGGCTTCGCTCCCGTGAGAATTTCGGGATAAAAAGTACCCCATGTGCTATTCCCGATATTTTTCTACCCGTATACCAAATTTCATCGAAATCCGTTCAGCAGATTTTGCGTTATTGAGTAACAAATATACTCACAAACTCACATCCAAACTTGTGACTGACAGAAAACGCACAGCCAAAACTACTTGGCGTAGGAAGCTGAAATTAGGCATGTAGGTTCCTTAGGGAGTGAAGGGGAGCATTAAGTGAAGATTTTCCGAAATTTCCACGGGAACAAAGTCCCAGGCCTATGCTAGTCATACATAGCTAGTCCCAAAGTAAGTTCCCTTGTGTTATGGGAAAAGTTTTCACACATTTCTGAATGCTATATTATTTATAATTTGTGTTGTAAAATAAGATGTTTTTTTCTATTACCAGGCGGAGAGTCTCTCTGGTGGTCTAGACGGCCTGGAGGCCAGCGTGGGCAGCCCGGCGGCGCGGCACGCGGCACAACTCGCGGACCTCGACCACGAGCTCAGCAAGATCAGCCTGCACTATAAGCATCAGCCCAAGGTACAAAATGATACAAAATGTCCCAATATTTGCTGTATGGGTCCCGAATGGGTTCATAAAAAGGGCTAGATTTTTTTATTTGTAACAACTATATTATGTACCTTATTATGCAAATATATCAATAGCGCCTGGAGGGTGGCGCCACTGTGCCTCTGTTTACATCGGCTCCGTGTTTGTTCTCTAATTAAAAATACTTAAGTGATTAATTTCTGATGAAACGAGTGTGATTATTGTTGGATAATAGTAAAAGGGCATTAAGAATAATAAAAAATACCGTGAAGCTGTTGCTGTTAAGTGATAATTGCAAAAAATAGTTTGCAACGGATTGTGCCATAATATACAACAAGACAATCAGGCAGAGTGATAATAAAGTGGGAATCAAACCGCAGAAGGTGAGCGTTCCTAATTAATTACCGGAACACTGCCCCATTTATTCAATTTATTCAATTTTGCGATTTTAATTGTTTGATTTTCGTACAGAAATTTGAAAACTGCCTTACAAATTTTGTAAAAACAGCGCCATCTATTATATAGAAACTGAACTATATAGTTCGTCCACTCGCCAAAAGAGGTCGCTACTAGTAGTATAAACTAAAGATTAATATAATAACACAATGGAGGAAGTCATGAAAATGCTCCAAAATATGCAGGCGGAATCGAGGAGAGATATGAAAGAAATGGAGGAAAATATAAAAGGGTCAATTAATAAAAATATTGACGAAAAGTTCAACTTAATGGAAAAGAAAACAAAACAACTCGAAGAAAGGATAGAAGAACAACAAAAATATATAGATTATATGAATAAACAATTGAAAAGGAAAAATATTATATTTTTTGGAGTCGAGGAAACGGAGCATAATTAGGGAGAGATAACTACAAGAATATTAGAAATAATTAAAAATACAATGAAGATACCATGTCAGAGATGGGAAATTGATACAGTGAAGAGAATAGGCAACAAGAAAGAAGGGAAAATCAGACCAGTGCAAGTAACTCTCCTAACAATGAGCCGGAAAATTGAAATTCTCAAGAAAAAGAAAACACTAGCAGATACTGGACTCTATATAAAGGAAGATTTCACGACTGAAGTACTACGTAAGCGAAAAGAACTTCAGGATGAGTTAAAACAACTCAGAGAGTCTGGACAAAACGCCGTCTTGAAATATGACAAAATCATAATTATCAATAATCGAGAGCCTTCTGGCAAGAACCCCAACAAGAGATGCCTGTCCCAATCACCCGGTGACGGAGAAGAAACAAAAAATACGACACGCGAAGAAAGGGTCAAACAATTACCAAAAAAGAACAAATCGCACGTCATAACCAGCTACATGCGGCCCTCCTGCCCTAACGCTCGTGATTCTTCACCATCGGGTTCAAGCTCTCCCAACACAAAAAACACAAAAAATATCCCAAAAAACTAAGTGGCCCCCTTCTACCTTCCCCAAGCCGGCCGGTCACCGTGGAGGAAGTAGACCAGTACCCCCCTAAATGCACAACACAATCAAAAAAATATTTTTATATAGCAAGTCTTAATGTCCATACCTTGTTATCAGACACCAGACTTACAGAGCTAATGTACGCAATCAAAGATCTAAAATGGGATGTGATAGGCTTATGCGAGACCAGGCGGTACGATGAGAAAATAGAAGAATACTCTGATTATATACTTTGCCATACGCCTGGAACGTCAGGAAGAAATGGAGTAGGATTCCTCATAAAGAAATATTTAAAAAATAACATAATATGTTTCAAATCTGTATCAGACAGAGTCGGAATTCTGGAAATACAAACATCTGATGGCAGCACATGGTCAATAATACAAGTCTACGCTCCCACTGAAGAGTATGCGATGGAAGATATCGAAGCTTTCTACCAAACAATTGAGACTGCTTTAAGTTACGTGAACTCAAAAAATGTAATCATCTTAGGTGACTTTAATGCAAGAGTAGGAAAAATGCAAAGAGATGAAGATAGAGTCTTTGGAAAATACAGTTATGGTGGAAGGAGCAATCACGGACAACAATTAGTAGAGTTTGCATTAGAGAAAAATTATACCATAGTAAATAGTCTATTTAAGCAGAAACCTCACAAGAAATGGACTTGGGAACATCCAGGTGGAGAAATATTCAATGAAATAGATTATATCCTCACAAATAGACCATCTCAGGTGCGAAACTTTCAAATAATTAAAAATTTGAACTTCAAGACAGATCATAGAATGATACGAAGCGAATTCATCTTAAAAGTAAAAAATAATAGGAAGTTCATCAAACCTACAAACCAGTCCAGAAATCTTTCGGAAGTTACAGGAGAAAATGCTCACTTATGGGAAAACCAATTTATGGAATCTATCAGCTCTTCAACCACGATACAAAACAAATATAATCACCTGGAGTCGAAATTACAATCCTTTTCAAACCAAAAACCAACTAGTGTCAATAACATATGTAATAAAGAATCAAATATCGATCAAGAGATAGTACTCCTTCTAGAAAAAAGAAAAATGTTATACAAACAGAAAAGAACAAGAAAAATCAAGTCAGAAATATCTAGTTTAAGTAAATTAATCAATAGAAAATTAGCACATGAGAAGAAGACAAAAAGGAAAAAGGTATTTGAAAAGTATATAAATAAAACGGGAGGAATTCACAAGGCGCTCAAGGAGCTAAAAGAAAAGGCAGATTGGGCGATAAGTATAAAAAGCAAACGAGGAAATACATTATCAAAACGACCGGATATGATTAAAGAGGCTACTAAATACTACCAAGAACTCTACACAGCAAGCGACGCCCTGTGCAGCGAGGAAAACATAGAAAAGCCAAGACATAAAGAGTTTTACAATACCAATGAATGGCAACCAATACTTAGGTCTGAAATTGAGCATGCAATAAGAACTCAAAAGAATGAAAAATCTCCAGGAAGTGACAACATCACTAATGAAGTCTTGAAATCTCTATGTGACTCACTACTGCGACCACTGCAGAGACTTTTTAACGAAATAATGGAACAAGTGACAACACCACAACAATGGTCAAAATCCATAATAATCCTATTGCACAAAAAAGGGGATCCATCTTGTTTAGGAAATTATAGACCAGTAAGCCTCACGACCAACATTTATAAGATTTTTCGAAAATCATACTTAATAGATTAACAAAAGCACTGGATGAACAACAACCTCGTGAGCAGGCAGGATTCCGAAAACACTATTCCACAATGGATCATATCCAGGTCGTGACGCAAATAATAGAGAAGGTACAAGAATACAACAAACCGCTTTACCTATGTTTTATAGATTACCCAAAAGCATTCGACTCTCTAGATCACGAGTCCATTTGGAAAGCACTTCGGCAACAAGGCGTCGATAGTCGGTATGTAGAGCTGCTGAGTGCTATCTACTCTGCATGTACGGCTAAAATAAAACTAGAGACAGAAGGACCAGACTTCTCTATCAAAAGAGGAGTAAGACAAGGGGACCCAATTTCCCCAAAATTATTTTCCTCGGTACTAGAAATGGTATATAGAAACATCAATTGGCAAAATAGAGGGATAAAGGTGGATGGGGAGTATCTCAGCCACTTACGTTTTGCGGATGACATAGTGTTATTTGCGGAGAAGCCACAAGAATTAGAAAGGATGATAAACGAATTAGTAAAAGAGAGTAAGAGAGTTGGACTTCTATTAAACAGTTTAAAAACAAAAATTATAACAAATTGTGATGAACAACCAATTATTGTGGAGGATAACCAAATAGAATATGTCGAAGAATATGTTTACTTGGGGCAACTAATATCATTTAAAGACACAACAGAAAATGAAATAAATAGAAGAATAGCTATTGCGTGGAAACGATATTGGAGCTTGAAAGAAGTAATGAAAAATAAGAATATAGATCTTAATGTGAAAAGAAAATTATACGACACTACAATATTGCCATGTGTAACATACGGATGTCAGACATGGGCCCTTAGGAAACAAGACGAAAACAGACTAGCGATACATCAAAGGAAAATGGAGCGAAGTATGATAGGAATAAAAATATCGGACAAAATTACAAACAAAGCTATTAGGAAAAAAACTAGAATTACAGACATCATTGAGAAGATACGGAATCTTAAATGGAAATGGGCTGGGCATGTATGTAGGATGGAAAATGAAAGATGGGCGAAGAAAAGTACAGAGTGGATACCTAGAGATGGAAAGAGAAAGCAGGGAAGACCAAGGACACGCTGGAGTGACATATTTAGGAAAAGATGTGGCGCAGACTGGATGGGACAGGCGAGAAGTAGAGAGAGGTGGAAGAAGCTGGGGGAGGCCTACGCCAAACAGGCGACTTCCAAAAATTATAGTTAGTTTATTTGTAGTTTGTTTAAAGTGTATGTAAATTTTGGTAGAATAAAGGCTTTTTTATTTTATTTTTATTTTTATTTTATTTATCAATAGCGCCACAAGATCAACGCCTCTCATAAGTGTTAAGATAGATAGTCCATAATTCTCGAGACAGATGGCGCTGTGACTGGCTGAAACGCGGTGTTGATATTCGCAAGATTTGTAGCTATTTCTGAATCTCAATTTTACCATTTTAATATTTAATATGTGTGGTTGAAATCATTTTAATATTGGTAATTATGTCGCCCGCCTTATCGCCGCATGCGCAAATAAAAATGAACTTTATATCCATACAATTACGACTGTAAGGATCTACGCGAATTGTAATAACAGGCTTGGCTGTAAAGCTCCATTTGCGTTAAATGAAAGTAAGGTTTTTGTGTGCAAACTTCAAAGAGGCGACATGCGTTCCGATATTGCCAGAAAACAGTACAAAAGATGATACAGAATAATAGTTTGATGTCTTCAGTTTGCAAGCAGACGTGCAAAAATATACAAGATATAAATTCGTAAATTCACTCTACATATAATCTACTCTGTGGCACAGGGTGGCGCTTCATAGAAACGGCGCGTCAAATATGCCTACTACTACTACAAATGAAACTGTATATCCGTGAACACGTCAGTAACACGTCAATGTGTGCGTTTTCATAGTCGAACGTCCCACAGTTACACAAGAACGGGGGAGAAGTGCGGAAGGAGCGGGGGGGTGCCATATTGCGGGAGGGGCAGGGAGTTTCCTTTCTGTACGTAGTACTAATATTAATTCTGTGTCTGTGGTATAATCTCATGTGGTATTTCTGTGGTGTAATCCCATTTATATACAAAAGTGTTATTGTCAGGATGTGTTCATCGAGCACGGCCAGGAGGAGCACGAGATGTTGGCGGACAATGTCGACGACGGCGTTTCCAATAATTACGATGGTATGTACACAAATTGTTTTACCTTTTACTTGAATGCCTATAAATGTTTACATGCGCACAAATTATAATACAAATCTCTTAATTTAGTCCACAAGACGATAAACTATACACTGTGATTTTTTTATTGATTTTGGAGCCAAAGCAAACTTCGTAAGAATCGTTAATAAGATCCAATTAGTTAGTCAAAATAACGAGTGAGATCTGTCAGATAGTACAACACTGTAATCAGTTGTCAAATTTAAATGGCAGTATTGTATCATCTGATAGACCTCATTCGCCAGTACTGCCGATAGGTGAGTGTCAAAACGATAACCTACATTGTTTACGGTGGCCCAGGTGAATTAATTTTACAAAGCGAAGTAAATATACTTGTGGGGGCTCTGGAGACATCAAACTAGGCCTTAAAGGAAGGAATCCCATAGAGATGTCATCCGCGTATACCCGTAAGGGACAGGCTCGTACTAATACTACTAAATTGAAAATACACAAAACAATAGCTACCCTCTCACTATTAACAATCTACATCATTTGGTTTGCTTATATCTCATACTGGCCAAACAAATGAAATAGCTTAGAAATCAAACTAGTCAAGCGAAAATAAGTGAAACTATGACAAAGAAAAAATATTAAGTATCTCTTTATCTTTCTGAGATTCGTATATAGCTGTCTCGTTCTTTCATGGATTATTATTTGTATGTCCGGTGTAGAGATCCGTAGTCTCAGAACTATGCCGAAACTTGTGTCTTGCTTGGGTCACCATAACGGTCACCACATAAAACAATTTACCTAAATAAATTATTTTATTTTTATTATTTTTAACGGGGATAAACAATAGATTGTTTTTGAATGTGTCAGGTTCGGAGAGTTGGGAGTGGCGCGGCGCGGCGTGCCGCGTGTCCCGCGCGCGGCCCTGCCGGCCCTACCAGCTGTGTCGGCTGCTGGACCCGCCAGGTCAGTGCCCGGTTATATTACCTACCTATACAGGATGATTTTTTATCCGAAGGACATATTCAAGGAGGGTATTTGGTATTCGATAGTCAATCCCAACTAGCGAAGACAAAAACATCTTTATTTTTTGCATATTTATCCAATTAAATAACGCTTACATGGACACCGAGCGCGCGCGAAAAGATCACACGATACCGACACGAGACGTTGACGTTTGTCCTTATTAGACTAAAAAATAACAAATACCTAACTATTAATCATACCTAGGTATTTTTGCCTGTCCTTAGCCAGGATAAAGTATGAAGGGAAAACGGATCGTACCTACCTACCTAAATAAGTCGAAACCGCACGCGTGGGTGTCCATACGTTCGGAGAATTTTCATTAAACTTTAACAAAGTTTTTCTCAGTTATTTACAAGTGTTTTTATTATTTCATATTTTTTTTAGTTATATGCTAGCATGACCTACCGTAGGATTAAATATGTCCTTAGGATAAATAAATCACCCTGTATATTCCTATAGGTTTTGGGTGAAATGGTCCCAGCATGAGTGGACTGATCACCTGTCTGGCGATTACGCTCGCCTCCCCAAAAAGTAAACACCTATAGGTGGTGTTTTTAATCTCATCTTCAGGGTTTTTCTATTACATTTTTTATTTTAGCCAGTTTATTATTCACAGCCATTTTTTTTGTATCCGTATAGTTATAGATGTTCCAATACAGCGTACAATCACGCAACTGGCAGGACATGGCACAGGACAGACCTAAATTAATATGCTTTTTACACGACTAACCAAAAAGGAGTGATATGTTTTCAGGGTTCATGTATGTAAGTTTCTTTATTCCACCATAAGTCCTGAACGGCTTAACATATTTTGATGTGAGAGGTATTTTTAGATTCCTTGCATTCCTCCAAGTGAAATTGCTATATGAGTTGTCAGTCTTGTTTTATATTTTTTAATAATTAACTTGTTATCAGAGGCAAGGACTTATTTTGTGTAGCTGCGCTATAACAGTGATGACCCTAACCATGATTACTCGATAGTTGCAGGCAAAGAGAAGCTGGACACATCTCGAGGAAGCCTGGACGACAGCTCGCTGGAGCACGCGAACGCAGACTCGGACACGTTCGTGATCACGGATGCGCGTGCGCACGGGTACGCCGTGTGCGACCTGCTGCACGGCCGCACGCACACCATCATCGAGCCTGCGAGACAGGTACACACACACTCGCACACGTTCGTGATCACGGATGCGCGTGCGCACGGGTACGCCGTGTGCGACCTGCTGCACGGCCGCACGCACACCATCATCGAGCCTGCGAGACAGGTACACACACACTCGCACACGTTCGTGATCACGGATGCGCGTGCGCACGGGTACGCCGTGTGCGACCTGCTGCACGGCCGCACGCACACCATCATCGAGCCTGCGAGACAGGTACACACACACTCGCACACGTTCGTGATCACGGATGCGCGTGCGCACGGGTACGCCGTGTGCGACCTGCTGCACGGCCGCACGCACACCATCATCGAGCCTGCGAGACAGGTACACACACACTCGCACACGTTCGTGATCACGGATGCGCGTGCGCACGGGTACGCCGTGTGCGACCTGCTGCACGGCCGCACGCACACCATCATCGAGCCTGCGAGACAGGTACACACACACTCGCACACGTTCGTGATCACGGATGCGCGTGCGCACGGGTACGCCGTGTGCGACCTGCTGCACGGCCGCACGCACACCATCATCGAGCCTGCGAGACAGGTACACACACACTCGCACACGTTCGTGATCACGGATGCGCGTGCGCACGGGTACGCCGTGTGCGACCTGCTGCACGGCCGCACGCACACCATCATCGAGCCTGCGAGACAGGTACACACACACTCGCACACGTTCGTGATCACGGATGCGCGTGCGCACGGGTACGCCGTGTGCGACCTGCTGCACGGCCGCACGCACACCATCATCGAGCCTGCGAGACAGGTACACACACACTCGCACACGTTCGTGATCACGGATGCGCGTGCGCACGGGTACGCCGTGTGCGACCTGCTGCACGGCCGCACGCACACCATCATCGAGCCTGCGAGACAGGTACACACACACTCGCACACGTTCGTGATCACGGATGCGCGTGCGCACGGGTACGCCGTGTGCGACCTGCTGCACGGCCGCACGCACACCATCATCGAGCCTGCGAGACAGGTACACACACACTCGCACACGTTCGTGATCACGGATGCGCGTGCGCACGGGTACGCCGTGTGCGACCTGCTGCACGGCCGCACGCACACCATCATCGAGCCTGCGAGACAGGTACACACACACTCGCACACGTTCGTGATCACGGATGCGCGTGCGCACCGGTACGCCGTGTGCGACCTGCTGCACGGCCGCACGCACACCATCATCGAGCCTGCGAGACAGGTACACACACACTCGCACACGTTCGTGATCACGGATGCGCGTGCGCACGGGTACGCCGTGTGCGACCTGCTGCACGGCCGCACGCACACCATCATCGAGCCTGCGAGACAGGTACACACACACTCGCACACGTTCGTGATCACGGATGCGCGTGCGCACGGGTACGCCGTGTGCGACCTGCTGCACGGCCGCACGCACACCATCATCGAGCCTGCGAGACAGGTACACACACACTCGCACACGTTCGTGATCACGGATGCGCGTGCGCACGGGTACGCCGTGTGCGACCTGCTGCACGGCCGCACGCACACCATCATCGAGCCTGCGAGACAGGTACACACACACTCGCACACGTTCGTGATCACGGATGCGCGTGCGCACGGGTACGCCGTGTGCGACCTGCTGCACGGCCGCACGCACACCATCATCGAGCCTGCGAGACAGGTACACACGAGTATATTATTATTGGAAACGTGGATGACCACAAGGTTCACATGGCTGCCGCGTCAGGAAAGAACTTAGATCGTATTAACTGTCAAGATGAGGGTATTCCAAAAATTAAATACTTAGCTTGTTATAGACAGGGTAAACAACATATATTTCAAGTTACAGCCAAAAGTATCTAAGGATTCCTCGGATGATCTCGGATTATGATATCATCCAACACTCAAATGCTACAAAGGTCTATATTGAAAACGAAGCTATTGCCTAAATGTCACGGCAAAGAAACGCATCCACACCACGCACGTTCTGTAAACTCCATCCAATACACTACCAAGGTTTCCACTGTGCTACAACTAGTCAAGATTATCATTTCGACTACGCCATAATGGAACAAGAGGCATTACAGGAAATCACACATTTATAAAAACACGACCGTTCCAATTCAAATCCTCAAGCTAAATCCAAATAAGAGCGAAGATCTCCAATCTCTAGCTGACGACACCGTCACTCTGTAACGGTTACCCCTGGGGTCCGTATTTTATTTTCTAAAAAATGCTATTTTGCCAAATAGGTATGATAATATTTTCTCGCAAAGCTAGGGTGTTTGAACACGTCGCCTCGTGTTCCTGGGGCTTGGCCAAACCCCGTACTGGAGACGTTACGAAATAATTACATCAAAGCCCTCTTCAATAACATAAATGCTCATATATTGCTCTAGAACAACTGATTAATTGACACAGCCTTTATCGTATGACAATAGACTATCTTTGATTGACACGTCTGTTGCTCATACATTTAAATATCTCAATAATCTGATAAATAGTAATATTGTGAACTAATAATGAAGTTAGGATTGTCAATGAATCAGGTTCAAATAAAGGCTTGTAAGCCTATTGATTGGTACTGTTTTCAGACCATATAAATTGTACTCGATAGAGTAACAGGTATGATATGGGGCCACTTATCTGCAGATAGTGCCCCGCCCATTCATATGTGATCTTTGAGATAATATAATCTCTGAATACCAACTTTATGATAATTATTATTTTTTTTGTATTATTTGAAATTAGAAGGTGCGCACCGTTGGTATTCAATAATGTATATACGTTCCATTGTATGGAGCGGTTGCTAGCTAGTCTTTTGGGCTGATACCTTTATTATTCTTTTGTTTGAGCCGTATACAAATATTGATGTTATTGGCAAATTAAATAAATTCTTTGTAGAATCCTCACCTTTTCGGTGTAGAACTCTGCCCTGAGAAATAGATTTAATATTATATTTCTTTAAGTCCTGAATGGACAAGTAAAAACAATTAAATTTGAGTAATAGCAAAGAGTTTAATTTAGGATACTAGTTTAATAATTATCAGGGTCTTAGCCTATTTTGAACTAATTAGAAACTATTTCATACCTTATGACTTAGGATGATGATAGCATTTATAATATGAAAGGAAATGTTGAGTGATCAATTAAATAGTAAAAATGTCCTAATTAGAGGGATGGTGATTTAAAAAACTCAAGAGAAATAAATGGTGTTTATATTCTGATTCTCACACACAATTAAAGAAAATACTAAACAGATCTTAAACAATAAATATACACACAGACAATCTTAATTCTAGCTGAAATAAAATCACAGCATTATTATGGTTTTAATTGTGTCCCCTCCACTCTATATTTCATTAGATATCCGAATTTAAGATTGCGTGCAAATGTCGAATTTCTATTGAAATAGGACCCTTAGACCTCGGGCTGCCGAATATTCAGAATGAATATTCAGTCCCTACCAGACACATATTTTTAGTTATACTTTAATTAGCTTAAAAGCTTTCAGGAAATCAAAACAATAAAAGGGAAAATGGAACTAAAACTGAGAATATTATTTACATGAATCAGGCAAAGCCTTCAAGATCAGTTTTAGTTCGGTAAAATTAAGTGTTTCGTAAAGGTTTGTAATTTACTTATTTTCTTTTTATATTTACAGCCAAACCTTGACAAAACTGAAAACTTATTTTCTAGGACTTGCCAATATACAGCACACTCCTACCCCAATTCAATTCTAAGCATATATCGACCCAACAAAAGCAAAATATTTAAATCTCCCACAAAAAGTAATTATTACGTCTCACTGCAAACACGTCTAAACGAACACACTGCGATACGATGAATGTCCCCCTTCTTTTCCCCATCGCATCATTTTTCATCCCCGCCTTCATCCCTCGGTGATGCGTGTGCGTCCCTGCTCTGTCTTTCTCATTGGCTCTGCAGTCATCCGGGGCGTATCTCTCATAACCATGAAACAAAACATATTTGTTTTAGCAATGTGTAAAAGGAACAGAGAATAGCTTTATCCTCGTTGTAAAATTCTGGAATTTTTCGTAATAACTTACAATGTTTTTACGTCTATGTCCGATAACACAAGGTCACAAGTGGTTAACAGATGTGAGTTTTAAGAGTTCTACGAAACCTCGGTCCGTCAATAAATTAGTTTCATTTCTAAGACAACACTTCTTAATTTTTTTACTCATGATTCTTAGAAGGCAGACGCATAAAAAAAAGGATCGTTCAAATTTATGCTTTCTAAACCATTAAAGTATTTTTGGGAATTAATACCCTCTCAACTCATAATCACATAGTTACACGAACGATGTAACCTGACACTCCTCTCGCTGGCTCCTCCATACCTCTTTAATTTTGATTGATTTTTAATGATATTCGCAGGGTCCCCCCCTGGCTGCGCCGACGCCTATGTGTGCCGAGCCGGCGGGCAGCTACCTGGTGGTGGAGCTGCGCGGCACGTGCGCCGTGCTGGCCGCCAGCCTGCCGCTGCACCGCGACCACGACTTCACCCCCTTCCACCCCCCACACCCCGCAGACACACACACGGAGGTCAGTACCAAGTGCAAGTTTAACCAAGTAGAACTTACTTACTTACTTACTCCGCTGGCTCAGTGACCCCAAAGTGGATCTTGGCCCCCGAAACGAGAGAGCGCCATATTCTTCTATTCTGCGCGGTGGCTCGCTAAGTAGAACTTACTATTGTTAATATCCTAGTATTCTAAGATCTAATTTTTCAATCATCAAATAAATGTTATCTGACGGATAATGTGTAAAGCGACTAAATTGTAGGGTCATGTCATGCTTCATGCTTACAGTGCAGCTGACAAAGTGCTGTCAACTTATTTTAGTCATTCTATAATTTAACTAGTTGATAACATTTATTCGATGATTGAAAAATTAGCCCTTAGAAACGTATTAAGATGAAATCTACGCCAGAACCTACAGCAGTGCACTTTCGAAAACCGCATCAATATTCAAAAAACATTATTACATTATCTAATATTATAAATGCGAAAGTGAGTTTGTTTGTTTGTTACCTCTTTACGCTTTATCTACTGAACCAATCTTCCTGAAATTTCGCATACACATAGTTAGAAGTACCGAGAAGGACATCGGGTTTCACAACTTTCATCCCGGAAAAAACCACTGTTACCGTGGGAAATTCACGCAAGCGAATCCGCGGGCAAAAGCTAGTAAATAAATAAAAAAACTCTTCTCAGGTTCATTGCGATGTTTCATGATGGTTTTCTTATTAAATCTGTGATATATGTTTACCGAAACGTGGCCAAGTGGTAATGACGGTTCACTAATGTTTCACCAAACAACCTTTGACAAACCATCACTTTATAAACTATCACTTAAAAAACTATACCTGTTAAAAATATTTCATTTTACAAACTCGTTATTTTAAAAACGTTTCATTTTACAAACTTTTTTTTATATAAATGTTTTACTCTACAAATGTATCGAGTATAAAACTTTTATTTTATAAAGTTTTATTTCATCAAATAACTCTCTTGACAAAAACATCATTTTACAAACCTACTATAGGTAAATTATTAATCAAGGGCTGGCAGCTTCTTTGGCCGAAAGATTTAGGTTTAGGTTAAGCTTTAGAAACCTATCTAAACCTAACCTATCCAAGCCTTTTTTGACTCAGTTCGAACGCTCCGCTCGCTTCGCTCGCTCCGCTTGTGTGGTTTACACCAGCCTAACCTAACCTAACCGAACCGAGTTGGGTTTGTGACCAGTTTTTTTTTTTATTGCGGGGGCTACCGCCCCCGACCCCCGTGCAGGGGCTGCCGCCCCTGCACCCCCCGCTGTTCGTTTTCTAACTAGATAGATTTTAAGATTTTCAAAAGTTCATATAAAAA
Organism: Ephestia elutella; assembly: GCA_018467065.1. Lineage (NCBI taxonomy): Eukaryota > Metazoa > Arthropoda > Insecta > Lepidoptera > Pyralidae > Ephestia > Ephestia elutella. The sequence continues at coordinate 2,516,205 of CM031590.1, forward strand.
AAAGGGGGGGTTCCGGCAAAAAAAAAAACTTGTAGGGGGTCATACAAAAATGCATGTTGAAATCATGTCACAATATGATTTGTGAGTTAATTTACAAATAAAAGACGAGTAATGACTTCTGTTCCTAACCCTACGATGAAAATCTTGGGATCAGTGAGTTTAAACTTGAAACTTCATATCTTCTAGTTTTAGTAAATAATATTTATCAAACGATGTATTTGCCATAAGATATTTTGTCTAACGTTGTTTTACCAATTGAAAATTTAGTAAAATAATTTATTTGTAAAATGATAATTTGGAGAAACACAATATTTGTCTAGTAATTAGTTTGTAAAATGATCCATTTTTAAAAGAATGAGTTTGACAAAGCATATGTTTTTCAAATGTATAGTTTTACAAGCGTTGTTTATAAAATGATTGTTTTTTAAATAATAATTTGTAATATGAGGGTGTACCGGTAATGACACCCGTCTGAGATCGGATAGGACCCGGGTTCAAGTCTTACCTATGTACCATGAGTTTTTAGACCAATCTGACTCATGTATGGTAGTTTCCTCATAGACCACCACCTGCTTCCGGTGAAGGAAAACATCGTAAGGAAACCTGCACATTGGCTGACCGAGTTTACTAGTGTGTACACGGCTACTGCTACTAGATGGCGGTAATCGTAAAAGTCATATCAGATGCCTTTAGGCGACTTGAATAAAAACTGACACCAGTGTTACAGTTTCCATCAAGTAAAAAGGCCGATGGTAGGGTGAGGAGGGGGTGAAACTTGCGCATGGGTACGAATGACGAACCAATCACGCGCGCCGGATGAGACCCGCCCGACCCCCGCTCACTGCATAGACCGATATATTTCCTACTGCGCAGCTCAACCGCCAGCGACCTTTTTACGTGACAGCAACTATAGTAAAGATGTATGTTTGCAGGGTGCGGAGAGAGTGCCGGCATCGGAGGAGTTGTCCCGCTGGCAGCAGGCGGCCGGCCCCGACTGTCCGCTAGATGGCGGCCGCAGTCCGCCAGATGGCGGCCGCCGCCAGCTGGCGGCCGGCGGGCTGCTGGCCGACGTGATGACGGAAGATACGCTTACAGACAGAGGTGGGTTCTGATTCTTTGTTTGTTTGCTTTTGTCCGCGACTTCGTCTGCGCGGACTTTTTATTGTTTATGTCTTGGTTAGTGGTGTATCATTGGAAAACCAGATTTTAACAATAGAACTGGAAAACCCGTATCAAATTTAACTTTTCTTATCAAGTGTATTATAGTTAACTTTAGTGTCAGATTGTTCTCAGTAGTTTTTGTGTGATGCGCGTAAAAACCTAAAGACCGACAAAAATTCTAAAAAAAATATTTTGGCTTCTATTGACCCTGTAAAAAGACCACTCATTATTTTATTTTTTATATAAAACTAGCTTTCGCCCGCGTGAATTTCCCACGGGAACAGTGCTTTTTCCCGGGATGAAAGGTACCCTATGTCCTTCTCCGTACATCCAGCTATGTGTATGCGAAATTTCAGGAAGATTGGTTCAGTAGATAAAGCGTGAAGAGGTAACAAACAAACAAACTCACTTTCGCATTTATAATATTAGTTAGGATAATCAGATATAATTAAGTACAGAAGAGAAGAAAATAAATGAGAACCATGAGTTCACTTAGCTCGCAACACTAGGTATTTATTAACCAATCACAAATCCTGCAAATATAATCCAATCACGATCATCTGATTTGGTATTGCAATGCTTAAAAAATGAGGTTCATCCTAAATCAGTTTTCTACTATTTTACATCGCACTGTACGATATTGCAGAAAATAACGTATTGTATTTGTTTGTTGCAGCGTTGTTCCGCCAGGTGGTGCTGCTGTCCGTGAGCACGCAGTTATGACATGTGTAGCGATTCACTATGTACCTTATATTTATTGTACCATGTAACATATACCTATATCATTACGAGTAAATAAAATATTCATATGTGATATCTAGAATTTAAGCATTTTATTTACCTAGAAACCTTTTCTTTTCTACTATATACGCAAATGATGTTTGTATACGCGCAAATGTGTGAGTTTAATTTAATGGGGCTGCTTGTGATGTCGTGGTAACCAAGCAAAATGGCGCGAAAAGTGTGCCGATTACGCGCCAGCCCACGTTCAAGTGCCATTGATGTCTACAACGAAGTGCGGGGTGCGGTATTTGAATGAGTGTGGGTGGTGATCTGTACGTTAGTACTATTTTTGGGTCTATGCTATAAATATAAAAAAAAAAGTTTTCTTATAAAACTTGTATATTTCCATTTATTAAAACATATCAACATCAGCCATTTTAATGGCCGCAATATAGAAAAACAATTGAATCTTAACTAACATATAAAAATATACATTTGTACTTAAAAAGAGGGTGGTGAAAGTTGCACTTTATATTTAACACCACATTTGCTATTTTTGGTTTTTATACCTTTTTTTAATTTAATTGTGTAAGTAGTATATTATTATTAAATAAGACATAACATTGTGTAATAATGGGCCTTTTTATTATTTTTCCAATTTAAGTTCTGATTCAGTTATGTTGAACATAATCGATGAACTTTTCGGAGGCAAAAACCTCGTGTATTGACAATGCAGGCTTTAAAATTAATTTATACAAAAATATAGATACACGATAATTGCAAAGGGCTGAATATCTCACGCACGGAAACCCGTTAGAGAGAAAAACAATTAGGGAATATTTATTACATAAAGGTCGAGGTAGTTGGCGACACTAGCGCATGAAGTCAACAAACCGTTGCCATGGCGCACAAGTCAATGTCATTTTTCATGCTTTGAAAGACTTGACAATGTCAAAATACTGCCCACTGGGGTGGTAATGTGAGGATAATGTTCCCTATTTGTGAATTAGGCTAGTAATATCTACCAAATATCATGTTTGCTAGAGAGCACTAGGAAGGCTACAAGTGTAGCTAATGTCAGACTACTGAAGTGGTCCAAGCGTGAGCCGGCGTTGTATCGCGTTACCTGAAATGCAGAAAGAATCCATTATTAGTCTAACAAAAATAGAGAATTTTATTTCTAGTTATTTACACTAAATTAGGGGTCTAAATGGTTACTTTGATGAATCTGAATATGATTTATTTCATAAGAAAAAAATATAATGGAAATAATTCCTAAATACTTGAAAATGAACCTTACTGTCCCACTTATAAGGCTCATTTTTAAATATTTAGAAAATGATAAATGGATTATATTCTGATTCATCAGACCATTTGTCATTTCCAAGTAATTTCCCTGCAAAAGGGTCAGCCTAGTTGCAAAATGTTCTAGCAGATTGTGTTAATATTTGAGAATGAACCATATTTACAAATGACTAAAGTACAGACGTGGCCTTCGGGTCTCACGACTCTTGGCTTTGTTTACCCCGTAAGGGATAAAGACGTGATTATATGTATGTATGTATGTAAAGTACAGAATAGGGTGCGAACTCAATTACAGCATGCAACGTATTTTGAATTTTATGTGTATCGTAAACATGGTTCATTTGAGAATATTTTACACAAACTGCTCAAGCATTTTACAGCTTGGTGCGCGCTGGCTGCGCCTAACTATTACATAATTCTTTTCTTTTTTTCGTGTGTGTTAAATGGGTTATCTAGTATAAGTAGTTGTTATTATTATTTGAGATTATAGATATTTTGCAACGAGCGAGTCTATTTTATGCCAAATTTTTGTGGAAAAAATATTTTTTGCGCTATTTTTTTTCATTATTTGCCTCGTTTGTCGTCCCTTTATCTCGCTCTTGGAAGGTCAATGGACTCCAGCAACATTTCTGAAGTTATTATCTGCTTACCGTGGCATTGATCCAGTTGGTGTAACTGGACACCCGGGCGTTGACCCCGGGGTACCGGGCCATGGCGCAGCCGGCCCCCCACGACGTGACCCCCACCAGCCCGTTGTTGTACAGCAGTGGGCCGCCGCTGTCGCCCTGGCACGCGTCACGACCTGCGGAAGAAATTTATGAACAACTAGCTTTTGCTCGCGTGAATTTCCCACGAAAACAGTGCTTTTTCCCGCGATGAAAGGTACTCTTATCCTTCTCAGTGCTTCTAACTATGTGTATGCGAAATTTCAGGAAGATTGGTTCAGTAGATAAAGCGTAAAGAGGTAACAAACAAACTCTTTATAATATTAGTTGGGTGGGACATGTATAAATACTACCACCTTTTGGACTGTACTTTTTTTGTATATATGTGTACAATAAAGTTTAAATAAATAAATAAAATAGTTCTCGCACTTGGCCGCTGCTCTTGAGATGATAAATAACTAGCGGACCCGAAGACTATTGTCCTGCCCAACAGCAAATAAAATTTGGCAACTTGCCGACAACAGCGCCACCTACCACCAATTGTGTTTCAAGCCATCCAGGAAACCTCAATGGTTTCCTCAAAATATACACAAAAATTTTCATCAAATACAAATGTTTTTTGTCCCATTGTGGACCCACCATTACCACTGCTCATATCTCTGCTGGTGTGGTGGGTCTAAAATTATAACACTAAGAAAATAGTGTTGTAGACTACAATGACCATAAATTATTCAGGAGCTACCTATACTTAGGAACGTCTGTTTACTAATAACTATTAACTATACAAGATTCTGACGACGAAGAGCAAACTCACCGCCGACATCGATGACTCCCGCGCAGATCATGTTGTTGGTGACGATGGCCGGCACGCCCGGCAACACCTGGATCTCGCGGTAGCGCGTCGCGCACAGCGTGTGGTTCACGATGTACACCGCCACATGACGGAGGACCTCTGACGGTGCTTGGATGCTCATCTGGAACATTTTAGGTTTCTTATTTATTCATCTACCAACAGAAATAAATGGAGAGCCATCGCTAGAGCAGCGGCCAAGTCCGAGAAGACCGATCCATAATCACGACCACTCTGTCAAGAGTGAACAGCTAAGAAGAAGAAGATTTATTCATCAGTAAAGGATCTTGCTTTCGGTGAAGGAAAACATCGTGAGGAATCTACCTGTTTAGTTTACAGTGTGTATACGACTATTGCCGCTAGACGGCTGTAGTTGTTAAGTCTTATTAGATGCCTTTAGGAGGACCTTCCCGTAGCCGGCGCGGCCGTCGTCGTGGCGTTACCACGTATTGGTCAGGGAAAGTATAATCGACTCGATAAAAAGAGATTAATTTTAATTAGGTAGCAGATTTCTGTGGATAGCTAGTTACCTAAACTAGTTTTAAATTTTCCAGCAATAAATATATTCTTGCCTAGAGTTGACTGTAAATATAATATTTAATTTATTAAAATTGAATTCTATACCTGGTTGCGATAGATGCCTTAGTTGGCTTATTACCGTTATCATGTTATATTTAGTGATAATTTATTTATCTGAAATTAATTTTTAATCTAAGTAATGCCTGTAACAAAACAATACTAGGAAAAGATAGTATGATGAGTAATTGGTTCATTTCAATGGAAATATATTCCTACATTATATATTATTTAAAAGTGATTTATTGACTTTATGAAGTGTATTATTTATGTATTAATTAAATAAATGTTAGTTTAGTTCTTATTTACATACTATTATATTGACAGCTAGGAGTCATCTCAGGAATATTATCAGTTAGGTGCTATGATCATCAGCGATAATTTTCATATACCTAAGTATGTATTTAGAAAGTGTCGTTGGTAAAATTAGGATACACTTGTAATAGGGGTCAATAAACTTTTAGGCCACGTTAAATGATTCCTACTTTACCATAGTTCATAGTTAGTTCATAGTTATTTATTCACAAACAATGGATATTGTGTCGAAAATACATAAAATTAAATAATACATAATTAACAATTTAAAATGACATAATTAACAATTTGATAATAAATTTAAAAATTATTAGATGAATAAAATTAATTGAATATTTAAATTAGATTGCATAATTATTAAAGTCAAAAAATTCGTCCACACTGTAGTAACATTTTTCCAATAAAAAGTTTTGTAATGTGGCTTTATATACATTTAAAATCGACCGGTAATTAAGTTATTAAATAATCTTACTGTCTGATATTTCGCGGAATGCCTCACAATATTTAGACTAGGCATAATATTTTGTTTTAGGTCTTTTCGTCTAGTTTTTCTTTCCTCTAAAGTCTCTGTCCTAGACAAATCTTTGTATAAGTCACTACCACTTGACGACCTTCGTGGCCCAACGGTCATCACGCCGGATTGCTACACCGGAGATCCCGGGTTCGATTCCCGGCCAGGTCAAGATGGAAAATGATCTTTTTCAGTTTGGCCTTAGTCTTGGATGTTTATTTATATATATATTTGTTATAAAATATAGTAGTTGAGTTAGTATTCCATAACACAAGTCTCGAACTATCGCTCGAGTCGGAATGGCAAAAATTCGATTTTTTTTTCTCGAACTAGCTACTTTGGGGCTAGCTCATCTGTGTGATTTATCCGTACTTATTTCTTTATTTTACTTACATCAGTCCTGCCCCAGCCGGCGTGCACCACAGTGGAGTTATCCGGGACCGTGAACCCTTGCATGGGTATAGCGATAGTGTTGATACTGGCACTCTGGCGCAGGGTGGACGCCAGCACTACGACCGCCACGTCGTTGTCGAAGGTCAAGTGGTTGTATGCCTCGTGGACTATGTACATGGATACTCGGACGACGGAGCCTCCTGATAGAAGGAACAAAGAAGGACAATGAGAAGAATAGTACATTGTTACCCTAGGGGTGAAAGTAACTTATTTAGTCCCGAGACGGGGTTAAGCGCCCGACTAAATAAGTCTTTCACACGAGGTAAACACTGTGCTTTTCATTACAAATACTAGGAAAGTACCTGAGGAGCGAGTTGAAAGTAAAACTTTTCAACCCTAGGGAGAATCGTTTTCTACTTACAGCTGTCAAATTATGAAAAAATAGTCATAAAAAATGTCAGTAGAAAATGAAATGGGTGAAAAGTATTACTTTCAACCCGCTCCTCAGGCAACTTCAGACCTACTTTCTGAGTATGAATAATGAAAAAAGTTTTTCGTCCACCATCTATCGGACATTACGGGAAGTCTTAAAAATATTATTTGTATTTTCTTACCAGACGAAAGCCTCGTGGATCCCGCGCGGATGCTGAGGACTGATGGCGGAATAACATTGTATAGTCTGAAAAAAAAGAAAATATAAAAATAAATATGTTGCTTTCGGTCAAAAGTTTCATTTTGGTTTTTGACAAAAATCGGCCGAATTCCAGTGTCTGAATCAATATTTGTCTAGTTCTTGTGTAAATTTTTTTTTTGAGTTTTCGTAAAAGTAGGCAATATGGTTTTGGCTAAAACTGGTCAACGTTTAAATTTCGGTTTCAATTGAAATCCTGTTTCAAATGGATAGTAGGTACTTAATCAACATAGAATAAACGAGCATTTAAATAAATTAATCACAATCATAAGGGTAAACAATGAAAAATAATATGATGAATAAAGATTTCTTCAATTTGCTATAGCATATTTTGTGAGAGAAAATAAACATTACATACATATGACAGGAGGTACTCACGAGTCATAGAAACAGTGTGCAGCGGAGAGGACGTGTCGCAGCGTCAGGAGGGACCCCCCACATTGCAGTTGGGAGTTCACCAACAACTGTCGAAGAAGCAAATATTTCAAGTTTACTTCTTAGGCTCAACGAGATTTTGATATTATTACTAGTAAGTGAAAAAAAAATCACGAAGACGAAGCCCAGGGCAAAGCTAGAAAACTGCCGTCGAATTCGCCTGTGTTTCCGCGTTTATATTGAGTATATACTAGCGCACCGCCCCGGTTTTACTGGGGAGGTATACATAAATTGTAGCCTATGTCACTCAGGTATAATGTAGCTTTCTATTGGTGAAAGAATTGTTGAAATTGGTTTAGTAGTTCCGAAGTACCTTCTACAAACAAACTCACAAACACTTCCTCTTTTAGTATTAGTGTGGAGTGTATGTATTAGACTGGGTCCGCCATTGAATTCGTGACGCAAGTGAATCAGCGACATAAAAGTTCATAAAAAAGCGATATTGGCATTTTATTTATTGTTGTTGATAAGGACACAAAGGCCCGCCTTATCTGCCACTTAGCCTGATAAATACCGCTAACAGGTTAACACATGTTTCATCTAAAATGAATAAAATCTAAAACTAATTTTAATTTACATAATAAAATTATGTATTTACTAGCCGCGCTCCGGGGCTTCGCTCCCATGGGAATTTTGGGATAAAAATTACCCTATGTACTATTCCCAGTATTTTTCTACCCGTGTATCAAATTTAATCATAATTCGTCTAGTAGATTTTGCGTGATTGAAAAACGAACATCCAAACTCACTAACATCCGAACTTTCGCATCCATCCATAACTATATTCAAATTCAAATGCAAAAGTCTGCTCCGCTTTCACAGCTAAACCGCTGGACCGATTTTAATGAAATTTGGTATGCATATAGTTGAAGACCGGAGTCAAACACAGGCTACTTGTTTTTTTCAAAAATCAATCCTCAAAGAGCAGAAATGGACCCCCAAAGTTTGTATGAAAACACGTAATATATATTTTTTACTGCGGGCGGGGCTGTGGGGCAGCAGCTAGTTCATATCATTAGCAAAATGAACATACAAATTACGAACATTAGCAAGTAAATATTTTGCTTACCTGTATAGCAAAAGGGTACTGTTCGATATTGGTCTCAGTACCACCGATGATCCTGTTGGTGACGGCACCCACCACTGGGTTTTGCACTGTTATGTTGTATTGCCCTAGATCTATCGGGTCTGCGTGAGCTGGAAGCAATACTATATCATCATTAGCCTTACTTTGTCTAATAAATTAACACATATTCAACAACAACAATACACATACAACAAACAATACACATACCTATTCAACATTTTGTTGTATAAATAAACAGTAGTAGTAAATTCAAAAACTATTTAGGTAAATTGTGGTTTGACCCTTTCACGGACTTAATAGTTCAAATTAGTATCCTTTGATTAGATGCCTTCAAGTAACATATCTTAATTAGTATTTACGTTCATTTTTGGACAAGCAAATTTTTAATAGTATTATGATGTATATATTTTTAGTAATTAAGTTATATTGTACTGTAAGTTTTCCGATTAAAATAAAATAAAATAAAATTATCAGGGCGTCTAAAAGGATCAAATCAGAATACTTATGATCCATTTTGATTTTGATTCGTCAAAGTGGCATTTGATCCCCTGGGGTCGGCGCAAAATGTATTTTCTCTCCATCAACCAACAGATATTGTGTTTCTAGAAAACACTTATTACACAGCAAATATATGGTATATACCCTTGATGATTCATAGATAAATACTAAGAAATTATCTTACTAGTGAACAATAAATGGATCAATAAAATAATTTGATAAAATTATGCGGATATGATACAAATAGCACTAAAAGACATGATGGGATGAACATGGATATTTTGTTTCAGTTTCTTAACATGAATACCATATAGGCGGCAGCACTAGTTTTAGCAATTATCAACATCCATTTTGAAAATTGCAGATATCTACCTGATCCGTCCTCTTTCCACCAAACAAAACCCTATAACTTGCAACCTGGAACCGTCCGGACGGGCAGACGTAGCGACCACTCAACCATGCAAGCTAGGTTAGTCCGTAATTTCCGAATTCATTTACTAATGACACTTGAATTGAATAGTTTTATTTTATTTGCGTGATAAAAATAAGAGTTATTTTGTTGCCAAACCACTCATATCGCTGCTTTAAAAATAGGTCAACAATAGGTCAACAAGTTTTTGACACACTGACCGCAATGCAACTCACTTTTGTCTACACTTGGTAATGATAATGACATCATAACCATCACTGATAAACTACAAATCATCAATTAATCAGGTCGAAACGCGAAGAGGTTCTATATCTATGCTATAAATATCTACATATTACATATAATGTCACATCTGTTTCTTATAGGAAGGGAGAAAGACTATGGATCTCTACTGGAAGGAACTTTGGAGAACTCCCTAGCTTCCTCTATACTCATCACTCTTTCATATAGTGAGAGGGAGTAAAAAAAGAATGGATAAGATAGTGTTTTCAAAATTTCCAAAACGCTATGCTTTTCAGAATTAATGGTTTGAAAGTTATGATTAAAAAGTGCAACTTTTTTTTAAATTACAAAATAAAAAATAAAATTACTTACAGCAAACGATAATAAGAAAGAAAACAGTCTTCCTCCACATGGTGTCTGCCGGCTACTGCTGAGTGCGATAGCACGGTCTGATATCAGGAACCTTATCTATTGATAGGGTATCGGCGGATCGTCGGAAGATCTTCGTGAGAATTCAAAGGAACTTTGAACATCGTTTGCAAGACTTGATGAATCAACCATCGTGGATCCTGATGTATATGAATCACTCCGCTTTTACATATATACATACATAGAATTACGTCTTTGTCCCTTACGGGGTAGACAGAGCCAAGAGTCGTGAGACTCGAAGGCCACGCTTAGCTGAATAGTGGGCTCTCTGATGGAATGGAGATTCAGGTATAGTGACAGGTTGCTAGCCCATCGCCTATGAGTGGAGGAATTCCCAGTTTAAAGCCCTTTCCCTCGATTGACTTTAACAATCTGCGCGGGAAGAGAAGCAGCTGGCACATTCTATGTTTTTTCTTAGCTCCCAGACCAGCATGGAAGCACTCCGCCTTTAATAAAACTGTAATTGGTCTGTTTTTGACTGGTCTAATTGGTTTTCCAAGTGCCAATAGACATTGGCACTTGGAAAACAATGAACGAGGGGTTCTATAGGGCCATAGAAGCTACAATGGTTATTTTAGGTTTTTATCTGTCTGTTTGCGCATCTCACAAAAATTACCTAATAATAAAAATTAATATAAGTTGTATACTGGAGGTGTAACATAAAAAATCAAAGCTATTTTGAATAACTTTAGTTTTATGAAATGTTTGTATAAAATGTTTATACTGTGTGTTCGGTATAATTTCCTTCGACATAGACATATTAGTTAAAAAATAATAAAAAAATTACAATAAAAAGAAAATACCTTTATTGTATTATTATTTATAAAATGTCCAACAAAATGAGGAACAAAGAACAAAGAATTATCTTTAATCTGATAGCAATATCTACATTATTTGGTATTTCCTGTTAAAAACAAACTTCATCGATAGAGATAGATTACATGCATTTTGTTAATTAATTACTTGATTATTAGGTATTTATACTTTCGTTAATTCCAGGAATGATAAATAACTATACTTACACGGTGAATTATAAATCCCTGACATCCTTTTTACTGATAGATGAAAGAACGTGAATGAATTCATTAAATGAATTCTATGACTAAACCTATTTGAAAACGTATCTATAATACTACTTACTTACTACTGTGGCGCAGCGACCCGAAGTGGATCTTGGCCTCCGACACGAGATCCTCCGATCTAATACTGTAATCTATTATAATAAAACTGTAACTGGTTTATGTTTGTACATAGATTCTTTAGAAAAAAAAATATTGAGTGATTTATAGGGCCAATAAAAGTCAAAACGATGTTTAAAAGTATTTTAGTCTGTCTATCCGTCTTTATGTTTGCACGCGCATCACGCAACAACTACTGAATGCAATTTGATGCAGTATCCATAATATGGTCTAACTAAAAGTCTAGCATAGATACGGAGCTTAGAACCTGACATATTTACAAAAAGCAAGTACTTATGTTATAACTAGGTAATTCTTGTCAAAACAATTCTTAGTTAAATCCAAATATTTTTCCATTATTTGCTAGTAGGTAAACCAATTAAATATCACGTTAGCTAGAGAGCACTAGGAAGGCTACAAGTGTAGCTAATGTCAGACTACTGAAGTGGTCCAAGCGCGAGCCGGCGGTGTTCCGAGATATCTGAAATAGAAAATGAATGTCGTTCAACCCCTGCCAATAAAGAAGTGTTCTGTTATTGACATTATGTGTCCAATTTCAACGATTAAAATTCTATAAGGGTGGCTTTAAAAAAAAAATGCCGGCCAAGTGCCAGTCAAGCTCGCGCACCGAGGGTTCCGTACACGTAAAGCATCTCACATTATAGCTCTAACTAAAAGACCAACTAGTTTCAAAAACAAACTTAACTTTGCAGTTCGATCCCTAGGATTCATACTGCATCTAGCGCAAAAATAAGTTTGAAAAACTTTTTTTATACACTTTCAACAACATATTTACAACTTTTAGATTTATTCCTGTATAAGTACGGGAAGTACCCCATAGGTTTTGATTGCTGTCTGAAATCGCAAAATATGCAAAATTCCGCAACATTTACGGTCTGATCACGTTGACGTATAATTACACGACTGACCAAAAGGAGTGTTATGTTTCATGGTTCATGTATGTATGTATGTAAGTTTCTTTAATCCACCCACCATAAGTCCTAAACGGCTTAACAGATTTTGATGTGTGAGGTATTTTTAGATTCCTTGCATTCCCCCGAGTGACATAGGCTATGTGAGTTGTCAGTCATGTAAAATCAAGATACCTAATGCTTCCCTAAGAAAAAAACAATATTTTCTTCTTACCTACCGCTAGGACAAACTACAAGCAGAACTCATTTTCTATCGAGCATTGAACATGTGTAACAATATTTGTTCTGAAAATTTCTTTATTTCTTTATTCGATACACATACTATCATTACAGAGCTGCTCCATTGCAATAGCATACTTAATTATACTAACAGTTATACATATTTAAGTAAAATCTAATGGTAACATAATACATATTTATTATTTATTTATTTATACAACAACCATTAACCAACAACAACAACCATTAACAACAGCCATTTATACAACAACTACTATATTACTACTATAATTACTATAACGTACGTAACGTAACGTTATTATAACTACTATATTTTATTTATAACGTTGCTCTTGTGAATTCAGTCAAGGAACAACCGAATAAGTCCACCCGATTGGCAACGTCATTTAGGGTTTGCAAAGCTCGTGTCAATGGCGCTTTTTTCAATAACTTTTTTCAATAAAATGATAGTGTAGATATTTTTAACACAAAACCTAAAAACTTAAGGCGTTTAGTAGAGGGCAATTTTTTTTAATTCCCAACCCTAATCATACTTTATTTCACTTGTCTAGTGCTAAATTTTTCATGTGTCTTTTTGTTCTATGCATACCTATATTAATTAGTACTGCTATTAATTGTAGTTTAATACCTTTTTCTTATATTCTTACCTATCAGCGAGAACAATGTAGTTGGCTATCAATCATATATGTATGTATAATAATATTTATAGGTATTCCAAAGCTGTAACGTTCTCCAAATAAAATAAAATAATAAATGTTTTGATTATTGTTTTGCCAAGAGACCATGGATCCGAGTATTAATTCCAACTTGATACCTTTAAGCGTTCCTGAGAAAAAAAGTTTTGCCGACAGACAGACAACAAAGTGATCTTATAAGTGTTCCGTTTTTGCCTTTTGAGGTATAGAACCCTAAAAATCACGACAGATTTGGATGATGAAATTAAGCAGATTACCAATAAGGAAATATAAGGTACCTGACAAATAAAATGATACATTGTCACAAAAAGGTTGCCACAAAAAAATATTATTACTTGAGTTTCTAAACCGTCTGAGATAAGAGCGGTAAAATTTTGTAGGGCTGCTTGCGTGTCGTGGTTATCAAGCAAAATGGCGTGAAAAGTGCGCCGATTACTCGCCATCCCTCGTTCCAGTGTCAGTGATGTTTACAACGGGGTGCGGGGCGGTGAGTGGCCGTTCTGTTCGTTAGTACTATTACCTATTCTGTGGCTACGCTACTGTAGCGAGCAGGTGCGTACCGTGTTGTTGATCCAGTTAGTGTAGCTGGACACGCGTGCGCTGACCCCCGGATACCGCGCCTGCGCACAGCCCGCGCCCCACGACACCACGCCACCAGATACGTACCGTGTGGTTGATCCAGTTAGTGTAGCTGGCGACGCGTGCGCTGACCCCCGGATACCGCGCCTGCGCACAGCCCGCGCCCCACGACACCACGCCCACCAGCACGCCGCCCTCCAGTGTCGGCCCTCCGCTGTCGCCCTGGCATGCGTCACGACCTGCAAATTCTCCATAGTCATATTCCTCATGACTGAGGGTCGTGGTCTTTATTCGTCCTCATAGACACTTTGTTTAACGTCCAATATAGTTCCTTAATTATAAGAGAGAGAAAAAACCGGCCAAGTGCGAGTCAAACTCGCGCACCGAGGGTTCCCTACACGCAAAGCATCTCACATATAGTTCTAACTAAAAGACCAACTAGTTTCAAAAACAAACTTAACTTGCAGTTCAATCCCTGGAATTCATACTACATTGAGCGCAAAAATAAGTTTGTAACAATTTTTTTTAATTTCCAACAACATATTTACAACTTTCAGATTTATTCCTGTACAAGTACTGAAGTCAAAAAAAAAGTGAAAATTTGCCAACTATTTCTCGACGAAAGAGGCTTTACCTCCGACATCGATAACTCCTGCGCAGATCATGTTGTTGGTGACGGTGGCCGGCACGCCCGGTAGCACCTGGATCTCGCGGTATCGCGTCGCGCACAGCGTGTGGTTCACGATGTACACCGCCACATGACGGAGGACTTCTGACGGTGCTTGGACAGCCGCCTGGAACAGGGAGCTTTATTTATTTAACTAGTTTTTGGTGGCTGTGCGAGGTACAAGCACCTCGCGTGCTGTGCAGGGCAATTAAGAAAAAGCAGTTCCGATTGCACGAAAAATTTTAGGGAAATTATGAAAAAGTCATCTACATAAAAAAGTGATCGGGTGGGATTAGGTGAAGAGCCGAAGGCTGCTCTGGCTTTTGCTCTTTGCTATTAAAACGCAGCTCAGCCTACGGCCTCGCTGGATGGAGGGAGGCTGGATGAGGGGCTCGGCCACCGGCCTCGCCTCGCCTCTCGGTTCATATACGCAGCTCGGCCTTCGGCCTCGGGTGACTTGAGGTATGAGTTGTCATCATCAGGTCATCTATGAATGACTCGGCCTGCGGCCTCGCCCAATTCTTTTCCCACGAGACGGAGCTCGGCCATCGGCCTCGCTTCCTGCTGGTTGGTCCCGAACTAGCTGTTGCCCGCGACTTCGTCCGCGTAAGGCATGCCTTGACTTCATTCAAATGACGAAAACTTTTTTTTATGAATCGATTTTAATGAAACAAACTGTAAATGTTTTTCCGAGTTAAAACAAAGCAATTGGTAAAAGTTTTAAGTAAATCGGTTCAGTACTTTCGGAGATTATTATTTATTTAAAACTTTATTAAACCAAAATAACACAATGGTATAAAAGACGGACTTAATGCTAACAGCATTCTCTACCAGTCAACCTTCGAGATAAAATTTTAAGAATTTATTTTCTAGATTAAACTTTTTTAGCATAGTAGTTAAAAGTATATATATTTTTTTTGTATAAAAAAGCACATCTTTAAAGAAAAAAGATTTCGATATTTCTAAATTCCTTTTTGATGATGACTGTAATAATATATGTTGTACTTCTTATTAGGTAATTATTGTAATTCTTAATAGCGTGTTATTCGTAGTGTTCAACTTTGTGTTCAACTGTGTGGAGGTATAAATTAGATATACGCCACGGGAACAGTGCTTTTTCCCGGGATGAAAGGTACCCTATGTCCTTCTCAGTACTTCTAACTATGTGTAAGCGAAATTTCAGGAGGATTGGTTCAGTAAATAAAGCGTGAAGAGGTAACAAAGAAATAAACGAAAAAACACACATTTATAATATTAATTAGGATTATACATCTCAAAGCTACAAACTACTACCATTTCCCAAATGCCGAAAGAAACTCTTACAGTTTTGGTTGCCTAGATAGCATGTTATGATACCAAGTGGAAGGATACACAGCTTCAGAATGTTATCGCAATGTCGATGGGCATCATTTAGTTATCGACAAATGTTCTGAAAGGTTTCCAATGAAAAACAAATTTTCTCTGTATTTAATTCACAATCAGTCCTATATCTACCAATGGATGTTCCTTGATCGGCTTGTTCCCGTTATCAGCATTATCTCTGGTTGTAATCATTTATCCATTATTTATAAGTAACGTTAAAAGATACCCCGCATAGACAAACAGATAATAAGTACCATACGATAATGTATTTTATTTTTTTTGTTTTAGGAAATGTATTTCAGATTACAGATTACTCGATAGTCTGAAATACATTTCAGATAAATAGCGCAGTAGTTCGCGCGCCTGCTACAGTGGCGGTTAAGCAACTTTCTTAATGGTCGGTTATGGGATGGGTGACCAAAATTGTCTTCTCTCAAGCTCTTCCGTGCTTCGGAAGCATACGAAACGCACGTTAAGCCGTTGGTCCCGGTTGTATTAGCAGTCATCCGAACACACCAATGCGCGCTCGGGCAATCGTGGTGGTCAAGGCCTTTCCTTATCCATCCATAAGGACGGCCAGGGCCCCAGCAGTGGGGCACTGGTCTTCCTTATGGACACTGCTGGGGCCCTGGCCGTCCTTATGGACAACTAGCAAAAAAAAATTGGAAGAAATCCCTTTTTGGGATAAGTCCGCCTTTGTACGCCTCTCTTTTTGTTACACTATCTTCTGTATTTTTCTTGTGTGTATGTGCAATAAAGAGTTTACAAACAAAAAAACTAGCTTTTGCCTGCGGCTTCGCCCCCGTGAATTTCCCACGGGAATTTCCCGGGTTAAAAGGTACGCTATATCCTTCTCCGTACTACTAACTATGCATATACGAAATTTTATGATTAGTTTAGTACATAAAGCGTGAAGAGGTAAAAAACAAACAAACTCACTTTCGCTTTTATAATATTAGTTAGGATTAGGATTCTATGGCCTTACGTTAGTCCGTCCCCAGCCGGCGTGTACCACAATGGAGTTGTCAGGCACGACGTACCCCTGCCGGGGGATGGCCACGGTATTGATCCCTGCGCTGCGCCGGAGTTGCGACGCCAGCACCACCACTGCGATGTCGTTGTCGAAGAAGATGCGGTTGTACGCCTCGTGGACTATGTACCGGGAGACCCGCACTGTTGTACCTCCTGTCGTTCAAACGAGCATTTTTAATCCTAACTAATATTATAAATGCGAAAGTGAGTTTGTTTGTTTGTTTGTTGGTTTGTTTGTTACCTCTTCACGCTTTATCTACTGAACCAATTTTCCTGAAATTTCGCATACACATAGCTGGAAGTACGGAGAAGGACATAGGGTACCTTTCATCCCGGGAAAAAGCACTGTTCCCGTGGGAAATTCACGCGGGCGAAGCCGCGGGCGAAAGCTAGTGTTTAAAAATAAACATGCTGGATTGGTAGGGAAGGAAATACATAGAATGCATTTCTGGGAAATTCGTGGGAATGAATATTGTAAAAGTCACATTCATATATATTTCTTTATTTGCCAACTAAGTGTAATATTGGTCTACCCAAGATTTTTGTAAAATTATTTTTTGACTAGCAAGGAGGACTTTGTCTCTAAGTGCTCCCCTACACTTTCTAAGGAACCCATAGGATAATTTCAGCTTCCTACGCCCAGATAGTTTTAGCTATGCTTTGTCTGTTAGTCACAACAGAAGAATTTTATATATATTGATTACCTGAAGAGAGATTGGTAGACCCTGCTCGGACCCTGAGCACTGAAGGTCGGATCGCAACGTTGTTCCTTCAAATAATTAAATATTAGGTAAATATAAATTCTGCTTTATTACAAGGCTTGGGTTTTGATTTCGAAAGTTTAATCAAACAGCGGCACAATAATAATGGTCGCCTAGGCGTTCTATTGCGTCTGGAAGGTGCAGGTGCTGGTTCAAATCTCACCCTGATGTATAACATCTCAGTTTGCAAACTAATCTGACTCATGTACCCATCAAGCAGGTGGTCAATTTCACCGACCACCTGCTTCCGGTGAAGGAAAACATATCGTGAGGAAACCTGCACACTGGTTGAATAAAATCTGACACCAGTTAGATATATCACACTCGATAAGATGCACAGGTAAAAGTATAATAAATTTCAAATACTGCCGTTTTTCCCACTGGTACAAAAAGTTGCTCATAGTCCCATACAAAAAGTTGAGTACATACTCACCTTTTTATATGGGACCGACTATGAGCAACTTTTAGACTCTGATGTTTAAAAATAATAGCTGTTCCCACATTTTGGGCGAGTAGGTTAGGTATTGTAAAATAGTATTATTTATTTTTTTACTACGAGGCAAATAGGCACGCGACCCACCAGAAGGAAGGCGGTCACTATAGCTCATAGATGCCTGCAACTACAGGAGTATCCTTATAAATCTTAATATAAAATTATATATTCGTATATGTCGGAATTAACACACATCACAACATCAGAATAATCATATCATGGGGGGCCGAGCTCAGAAATGGGTGACCAGAGCGGTAAACACAGGTATTTCAACAACGGGTTCACGTAAAAACACATGTGGGTACTAAACTCAGTTCCATTTCAACCAGTGAGTTCTACTGAATGGTCTTCCGTGCTAACTAAGATCTCCAATATCGCCCTGATAACACCATCACACATAGTCACATCGTTAACGCACTAAGTAACACGACAATAACACTATTCTGACACTGATTACATATCTACAGAGAATTCAACACAACTGGACGACACGTCCGCACCGCACCGCACCGCGCCACAAATCAGGCTGCCTGGCTATAATGTCATAACGATCGCACGTTGGATTTATTAGAAAGAGGGGATGACACAAGTGACATTGTCATTTTGACACATTTCCTACGAGTACCGTCTTGAAAACTGTTTTAAACCATTGATTAACTAACAAAATAAACCACAGTTGATTTAATTAATATAAACGCTCCGACATATATTATAATTTTATATTAAGATTTATAAGGAAACTCCTGTAGTTGCAGGCATCTGTGAGCTACAGTGACCGTCTTCCTTCTGGTGGGTCGCATGCCTGCCTATATGCCTCTTAGTAAAAAAAAACATACTATTTTACAATACCTACCACATACACAGACAGTCATTTAATTGTAAGACATATGTTGTGAAGTGACGTCTTTGGAGAAAATGCAGCAGTGGAGTTTGTTTCGCCGCCTCTTCTCCACTTGCGCTTTGGAGGCGGTGGTAACCTTAGATTTAAGTAATTTTATGACGTCAACTAACTATAAAACAAGAATGTGACGATTCATAACTGCTATTTTTAAGCCTATATAAATAAAAATAATTGACTTTGACTTATATTTTTTTATTATCACCGTATAAAGCCAAGCAGGGTTACTCACACATCATAGAAGCAATGTGCAGCGGAGAGGACGTGTCGCAGCGTCAGGAGAGATCCTCCACATAGCAGCTGGTTGTTCACCCGTAACTGAGAAACAAGACATGCATATAATATTATAAATGCGAAAGTTTGGATGTGAGTTTGTGAGGATGTTTGTTACTCAATCACGCAAAATCTACTGGACGGATTTCGATGAAATTTGGTACAGAAGTAGATAATGACCTGGAATAGCACATAGGCTACTTTTTATCCCGGGAAAAAGCACTGTTCCCGTGGGAAATTCACGCGGGCGAAGCCGCGGGCAAAAGCTAGTATATCATATGTGTTGACCACAGGCCACAAGTTCAAGGAGTGGACTGTAAACACCTATCACGGTGGGGGCCGTGTGGTCAGGCCTGAATTTCATCCACCCAGATAATTCCGACAGGGATTTACCTCCTGAGGGAGTATCTCTGAGTTTCAGAGTTGCTGCAGGCTAGCCGGGGTCCAGGCAGGGATTCCTCCAGGTGATTCAAACAGCCGGAACTTTTGAGCACTTTTATTTCACTATTTTCACTTATTATTCAGAAGTCACAAGTAGAGCGTACTGGATGAAGTGATTTTAGAACAAATCTTCAACATTTATATTTAACATTTTCGCATTCTCATAGTATACTAGTGAGCGAGAGCCCGGACCAATCACAGCGCGCCATTTCCAAAGCATTACTAATGCGCACTAGTATTGATGTGATTACGTACAATAGTGCAAGAACAAGTAATAATGTAGGCTCTGTGATTGGTTGGTTCTGCTTAACAATTTTGCGCTTCGGCAGGCGGCAGCGAGCCGAAGCGCAAAACAACAATATGCATACATCAAAGTGTCACGGTAGTTTCTCTTGTTTAAATAAATAATATTATGTACTTAGGTATCTATCATGACATCATTAGAAATCTATTATTATTTAATTTTTTTACTTGCATCCATGTACATTAAGTACCTACGTGTAATATGATAAAAAACAATGATTATTTTTTGTACGTTTTTCAATAAACAAAAGCTATAAATGCACTTGAATTTTAATTTCAATAAATATTCAACATTACCCGGCCAACATTGGGTAGACCTAGGTGAGTATGGGTAACCTCCGAATTAAAATTTATTTCAATTATTATTCAGACCATCACCGAACATAACCCAACCAGTGTTGGGTAGACTTAGTTGTATACAAGTAAACGCCGAATATAAGTAAATATTTGGACTTTATCCAAAAAGCTTGGGTAATCCTAGGTAAACCCGAGTAAACCTAGGTTTACTCATCTTCTAGCATTACCCGTAACACATACATATTATCACGCACAACACATATTTCGTCTACAGCAATTTTTCAATTGGTTGCCTGAAAGAAATGGCTTTCAGCGATAAGGCCACCTTTTGCGCATCTTCCTTTCTTTTTTTTTGTTATAAGTTACTTTATGTACTTATCTAATAATGTAATTTTGTGTGCTAGTAAAGTATTCTTGTCTTGTCTTGTCACGCCTTTTTCCCGTGGGGGTAGTATAGGCAGAGACTAGCGATTTCCCCTTGTTACGATCCTTACAGATCTCTCTCGCTTCCTCATCACTCTCTTCATACATTATCGGCCTTATCGCTGAAACAATTTCATTATGGGTATCCTAATATCTCCCTTTTTAAGGAGGTCTGCAATCTGGTCGGAGTGAGAAACAAATAATGTCTGTTAGATGGCACAATACTGCCATCAGTTGTCGAATTATTTCCTTTGA
The DNA here is from genome assembly GCA_018467065.1 of Ephestia elutella. NCBI lineage: Eukaryota > Metazoa > Arthropoda > Insecta > Lepidoptera > Pyralidae > Ephestia > Ephestia elutella. The sequence continues at coordinate 2,537,325 of CM031590.1, forward strand.
CAATTTTCCAGTTCTTATTATTATCGCCTGCATTTACTCCGTTTTACATCTTTTGCAGTACTGGTAGTGCATTGTTAATTCTTGGCAAGTATATATATAACTTTTTCTATGGGTACTCAAAATAAACCCAGCACTGTTTTATTTTTTATAGGAAGACCAACAGCCGTACCCGGGGTTATTATGAGTATAGACCACAAGCTCAACCATGTGACTCCAAGGCTGGATCAGCCCTTCACTGAGCCCTTAACTGAGGGTCGTGGTCATTATTTCGAATGAAACACACATAACGACTATCTTGGAAAGGTTTGCTATTGCTTTCTCCATTTCACGCACTGGCTGACAAATCATCAACTAGAGTACGATGTTTTCCTTCACCTGAAGCAAGTAGTACATACATACATATTAACACACCTTTTTCCGTAGGGGTAGGCAGAGACTAGCGATTTCCACTTGCTACGATCTTTACAGATCTCTCTTGCTTCCTCTACAAAAAAGTAAGTTAAGTAAGTAGTGGTCGATAAAAAACTATCATAAATAAGTCAGTGGCATGTAGCACGGGCAGCCCTAACCACTCTGCCACCACCGCTTCACCGAGATCGAATAATGTGGCTTTCTGTAAATAGTGCAATAAAGTGTTGATCTTACCTGAACAGCAAAAGGGTACAACTGGATAGAGGTCATGCTCCCGCCAACGATCCTGTCGGTGGCGGGCGCAGGCGCCGCCACCGGGTCCTGTATTGTTATGGTGTCTCGCTCTATCTCTATCGGGTCTGCGAGAGCTGGAAGAATTCATTGAAAAAAAAAATCACATTTGGCCAAATTTTTTGCTATGTACTTCGAAGCTATGTTCAGTTTGTAGCTCCAGTGGGATTTTTTTTTTTTTATTAAAGATGGGTTTGCTCTTGACCACAATCTTGTCCGAGGACAGAGATGAGGGGTCTGACGCAGAATGAGCACTTCGCAAAATACCCGAGATGAGGTCTACGATGTAGCGTACAATAGTATTGGACAATAGTATTGTACATTAATCTATTCTACAATTTCAGGAAAAAGTACCTTATGAAGTATTGGGTGATTATTTGAAGATGCGCATTTTGGCCTAATAAAAGAGATCGTAAAAATTTTGCTCATAGAACGTTCTTTATATGTTAAAGGCGTTCTTTGATTCTATCCATACAATATTCTTCGGGAGGGCCACTAAAAACTCTTTTAGTTTTTCAGTTTTCAGCTATTGTTTTTTTATGCAAACGGTAATGATGAATTTAAACAAATGGTAATTATGTTCAAAAATAGTAAAGAGAAAAATATGAAATGGTAAGTAGATTTCAGGAAAAAACAAAAGAAAATAATTGAAAATCAGGTTTATTGGCTTTAGGTGTCGCACTTAGTATAATTTCAATTTCAAATTTACCCTCCAAAATTAAATGACCACCGAACTGAACCTCGCTCGAAATGTCGATCCCCAGAATTCCAATACTTGGCTTCGCATTTAGGGCAGTGCCTTCAAAATGGCTCTATCGCAAAAGGGGTTTCTTGGCAGAGAACTCACAGACTTGTGTCTTGTTGGGGTTGTATTGGACTAGGTTAAGACTCATTCCGAGACTCGCTCAAGAGACACGTTAACGTCAAACGCAATCCTGTTTCGACACTCCTCAGTAGCCTCACGAGAGAGATTAGCACGTCCATGATATAAGTAATCAGCAGTACTGTCATCTGCATAACAATGCATGTTGCTGATTTACAATATGTCATTGATATGCAGAATGAACAGTGTGGGTGACAGGACTTGGGGGACGCCAGCTTTCACAGGTTTGGATTCAGAGCATGATCCGTCTATAGCGACCTTTATGCTACGTTCCCGGAGAAAGCTGTCCAGCCTTGCGCAAAATCACTCGGGAAACCCGTACGAAGGTAATTTGGAGAGACACGCCTTGTGCCATACCCGATTAAAAGCTTCGCCACGTTCAAACTAAAGCCACAGCCTCGCCTTTACACTCAATTGCCTCAGCCCAACGATGTGTTAGATAAACAAGAAGATAACCAGCTGAGCGGCTGCGACGGAATCCATATTGGCGATCACTTAGCAGCTGGTGATCCTCAAGATACCCTAGAAGCTGCTGATTAATAATGGTTGCCATTATTTCGCATAGTATGGAGGTTATGGCAAAAGGCCTGTAGTTCGACGGATCTGAGCGATCACCTTTTTTAGGGATCTGGTGCATAAGGGCCGATCTTCAAGATTTCGGAAGTAGGAGTAGGAGAGCCAAAACAACCGCGTCAAAACCAATACCAGCTCAGGGGCTCATGTTTTTAGCACGACAGCTGGGGATGCCATCAGGCCCGCACGACTTGTTGATGTTCAGGAAACGGAGTACTTTGCGCACAGTACTTTGCATGAAGCGGACGTCAGGCATAGAAGCACTACACTTTGGGATTAATGGAGGGGTGTTTCCCTGGTCATCAAGGGTTGAGTTCGCCGCGAAAAGAGAGGTCAGTAGGTCGGTTTTGTCTTTCGGGGAGTAGGAAAAAGAGTCGTAACCCTGCGTAGAGGTGGGAGCGATGGCCGACAGAAGTTACCCTGGACAGATTCAGCGAGAGACCAAAACGCATGACTTCCAAAGGGATGACGGGATAGGCTCTCGCCAACTCTGCCGATGAACTAGGCCTTACAGCAGCCATTTGGCTTTTGTAGGACCTGGAGGCAGAGTTATATTTTTTCATTAGTATTTGGATCAGCGGTAGCCCGCTCTGCAGCCCAGGCTTGGTAAGAGTCCTGTTTCTGGCTAGATGCCGAACGCCAAGGCCCCCCAAACCAGAATGAATGAATGAATGAATGTTTATTTGCAGTAAAAGTGTTACAAAAAAATACAGTTGTTAAATAATATGTGTGAATCTCACTTTTAACCTATCTAGGCATGCAAAATCTTTAAATCAATATCTAATATAGTAATTATAATGATGAATTAATAACAAATAGAGACCCAGAGCTTGGACCCTCCACCGATAGGCACTGCAGAATTTGAAATGGATAATTCCATCCCCTGCAGTATCACATCGGCGACAGCGTCAGCATAGGCGCTGGGATTATCCAGCGAAAAACAAACCATCCTAATCTGCCGATCTGTTGTACCATATGCAGCGAGAACCAGTAACTGGTAAGTGTGACCGGCACGATACTCCTTTCCAGTAGTGCTCAGGATGCGAGGTTAGTAGGAGGTCCAACAAGGATGGGAACTGGTCGTTTACGTCTGGGCATGGGCGTGGAAACAAGCTGCGTTAAGTTGTAGGCCAAAGCGAAGTAGCGTACAGATCTTTCCGCGTGGTCGGTTCTATTTGATCCAAGCCAGTCGATGTGGTGGGCGTTGAAATCACCCATAACCACAATTTCGGCGGAAGGGACCTGTGCGAGAAGGGTGTCAGCTACAGTCTGAATGTGCTCGATCAGCCGGTCGGTCTCGAGGTCCCCGCTGTGGGATCTGTACAGGCATGCATAAAAAAGAATGCGGTCAACGCATTCTACTCGCAGCCAGATGATAGACAGATCCCTACCATCAAGATTCACTAGGCAATGACAGCAAATACCCTCACCAACGTACACGCACACTCCGGCTTAGTGCACAAAGTTGTGTTCCAGATTATAACCCGGGTATAACAGATACAAAGTGTCAGCTAGGAAGGATATTTTCGTCTCAGAGAAAAAGAGCAGGTCAGACCTTGCCGTCTCGAGGTGATGGTGGACGACGTTATGATTGGAATGGAGTCCCCTAATAATATTAGTGAAGTTTATAGAAAGCGTAGAAGGGGATGCCTGTACTTTATCGCTAGGGAAATGAGCGGCACTGTGCCCTCCCCAGCATACATAATGCTGCTTGAGCTTATAGGCTCAGGGGGGGATTCTCCGGTACTGGTACCCTCCTGGGGTAGTTGTTATTTTAGTTCCGCTGGCATATTAGTCGTCATAATAACTCACAACGTATAAAAATAACATAACAGTAGTCAGCAAATAAAATTAAAATATAATTTCTCATCACCATTCATATTAGCTAATTACCGTACCGCACCATATTCGTAAACAGTGAATGGTATAATATGGTAAATAGCAAAATGGTAATTAGAAATTTAGATGTTTGTTCATTTTGATCACGTTTCGTACTACTTACTGTTTTGAAACCTACAAATACTTAAAACAAACCGTTAAATGTCTTTAATAAAACCTTATTAATGCAATGTTATACATCTACTTACCACTAAACACACAAACTGTAAAGAGAACGTGAAAAAAATAAAATCGAATTCGGAGTTTTCGGACCACAAAATTTTCGACACTGAAGCATTATTTGGCATGTTTGCTCCGATCGATCGACGAGCGATGCTTCAGTCTGCTCGACAAAGTATTAAGGGTAAGCGCAAGTTAATTAGAAGCAAAGAAATTAAGGTGACAACGTTCTCGAACGGTAGTGAGTGTGTAACGCTGGGACATTTTTAAACCTCATTTTTAACTATTGTAAACTAATCTTTGAGTATTTTTATTTTAACGTGGACTAAACAACAACATTCTATTTAAAGAATTTATTGCGTAAAGTACGTTCTTTATGATACAACTAGAGAAATAAAATATTTTGTGTCAAAATCCGGGGAAAGGGACACGGATGGTAATGTGAATTTCGAAAGATAATTGAAAATATAACAAAATCTATTTAATTTAACATTAGTTTAATAACTGCCCCCGTTAAAATAGATAAGGGTCTACCTCAAAGTTAGCCAAAAGTTAAAAATAAATGAAATTTAAATAGTTCTTTTAGCCTGGAACAGCGATTTGCACGTATTCAAATAATCACCCTATTATTCTACCCACCTACCAATTTCATCAAAATCGGTTTAGTAGATTTTGCATGATTAACACAAACGCACACCAAAAATTTCGCATCTTCCCAGTGTTTTACTTAACGTGTACCAAATTTCATCAAAATCCGTCCAGTAGATTGTGCATGATTGCGTAACAAACATTGAGTCACATACTCAGGAACGCACACCCAAATTTTCGCATTTCACATTAATATTATAAAGAGGAAAGATTTGCAGTTTTGTTTGTAACGAATAAACTAAACTACTGGACCGATTTTAAAAATTCTTTCACTGTTGGAAAGGTAGCCTACCAGGGGCGAAGCCGGGTCGGGCCGCTATCATAATATAAGTAGGTTCCTTACTTACAGCAAACAATGCCAGCAACAAAAATAATCGTCCTCCACATGGTGTCCAGGTGTCCACTATCTACTGAGTATCTCTGATTGTCAACAATCATTTATATGAATCAAAAATGTTATCTACTGACTTACTTTTACACCCGTCTTCGGCAGTTTCGTTTTTTACCCATTTCACAAAGGTTCCCGGTTTTGTAAAAGATTGTTAATATCTCGGGTTATAAGCGGCGTAAAAAATGAAACCTACGCCAGATTTTAACCTTTAAAAATACAATTGTGAAAACTGCATCAAATTTCCTCCAGGATTATGCGTGATGAGCGCACAAACAAAAAAATTGGCTTATTTGGCTCTACAAAGACCCTCATGATTTTTTTCCTAAATATATATATGGACATGCACAGACCAGTTACAGTTTTATTATATATCTTGTCTTTAGTTACATTTTTTTCGCATGAAAAATAAACGACATAGATATAAATAGATTATTTATTATCTAATTACCACTGATTGTATATTAGTTTAGTGTAATATGTGGAAAAATGTAGTCTTCACGTGTGCGGTCACGAGCGAAAACATATACAGGGTGATTATTTTAACCGAAGGATATATTTAATCCTAAGGTAGTCACAACACTTTGAACGACACGAAATATATTTAAGGCCAGGTCCAACCCCACATTCAAAATAATTGTAATTTTTCATGAAGAAATTTACCTAATTAGAGTTTAATTACGAAGTGGAAAAATTATACAGGATATAGATTATGATCTCTATTAAAGTTTCAATCGTGTACTTTTTAATAAAAATACATATTTTCGGCTTAATTAATTCATAAAATTTTGTTTTTTGCAGCTCAGGTTGGACCTGGTCTTAACAGTCACACAAAATATAGTTGATTGGATTGCGGTAAAAAAAGTCATAATTTGTGCCATATATTTATTTTTCAGTTAAACAAAAACACAATTTATATCATATAATTCATCACAACGAACATCACACAACGTCGTAATATCCCACGAAACTACGAAAACAAACCTTATTCCAAACTAGCTAGATTCCAAAATAGATCTGAACATCCATAAATAAATAACTCTAGGAATGTATGTATATATGTGCGGTAAATAGACTATATAGCTTCTATTAAACAATTTTCAAGTTGTAAATAGTTAGAGGATAGTAAAATACATTTCTACTCGTAGATAAAAATAACTTATCAATTTTAGAATTTGGTCAAATATCTGATGTTGAATCTACACTTTTTTTAACATTAATGTGGGTACTTTAAGGTCTGTCTTTTTTCATAATTTCGACATATTTTCCATATTAATATCGATCAAAAAGTGTAGGTTCACTCAATGTAAACAATTTTAACTCCTACGTAGACACACTTATTGAGTTGTTGACCAAAACCATAACACGCTAACAGTAAATTATCAACAATCATAGATAAACTCATATAAAAATGTTAAACAATAAAACGCAAGAATCATGAAAATAAAGAAAATATAAAATCTATAACTGGGAAAGGAATGTAGAAAACTAAACGAAAATTGGTCTAAAGTAAGCATATAGAAAAATAGTTTGATTAAGATTTAAGTACACAAAAATAACAATTAAATTGATTTATATTTGGCATGTTTGTGGATTGTGTGAATTTAGGCTGCTTTCAATATGCCCAGTGTTACAGCGCGACGCTGACTAATATATGGCCTTGTATGGAGGCTTTCACACTAAATTGAGAGGGCAAATTCGCAGCTATTGAAAGTGACTCGAAATCTGTGCTTTTGTATTCAATAAAATGGCACTGTCTTGTTAAATCCTATTTTAAATAGTTGGTATAGGTGAGTGAGATAGTGAGATTCTTTTTATTCGAAAAATACTACTCTTTAAGTAGGTTCGAAGGAATTATTAGTTAATTTACTAATTTCAACTATCACTCACTAAGATCAATGTCATGATTATAAAGCTAGCTGTCTCATCAGATCGTGATTTATTTATTGAAGGTCTGATTAAATTCTAAATAAAATCGTTCGACGTTCCATACATTTTCGATTATATTTAGGTTGTAAATAAAATTACACAAGTCATATTAAGTGAAAACTTAATCTAAATACCCTATACAAGATACACAAAACCTATTATTTCAATTTTGAAAATAAAACTATAGTTTATGTGAGGTCAAAATAATAATTAAAATTGACAACGATCACATAAGAGGTTTTGTATATTCTTAACAAATCACCGAATAATTAAGAAATTGCAACAATTTCACTAGGGTTTCCATCTTAGAGACGAATTTAAATAATTTCTCATCTAACTACACTACACAAGTAGGTAACGGTTTGAGCTATCAACATTGCACTTTACACACTAAAGTGGAGAAGCTTAGAGGAAAGGAAATATTGGAAAATATACATGATTGTAAAAATTCTAATATTTATTTAATATTACTTCATAAGATTTGGTTAATTTAAGAAGATATTTTGTGAAAATAAGGTCTTAAGAAATTTTTATATATTTTGACTCGCTAAAAGATCCTAATACGATCTAGTTAGCAATACCAAGGAATCAGAATGTAAATATCACTATTTTTTAAAGGAAGAGCTGTACATGAAAAATAGAAAGAGAAATATAGTTTTCTAAAACCCGTAAGCTCCTCCGACAACAGCCACTAGTTTATGAACACAACATGACAAACAAACCAACATTTTGTTCATTAATATAGATAACTATTATAGTAACGCATTTGACGTTTTGTTCAAATCACTAGTCAAAAGTGACAACAATTTGTACAAATCTGTTACTGATACAGTGTAATTTTTTGTAATTCGAATTAAAATGGTCATTTATTGTATTTGAATAAAACATGACATATTGAACAGAGCTTTGTTTTAAATCGTGAAAACTTTGGCGGAATTAAAAAAATACTTTATGTTCAATAATCACTGATATTTGTTGGTAACATTTCGACACTATATCAGAAACAGAATAATAAGAGTTGCTCTTAAAATAATAGTTGCGAAACGTCTGTATTGTTGTCAAAGACGAAATTAGAATTCTGATTACATATACGAAGGCTCTACTGAGCCACTTAATTTTACCAAAATCTCAAATCCCTGGCTAAGGTCACAATCGACCTTAAATATCATAAAGATATGTCTTGATTAAAAATATACGATAAAAATTATTACATTTTACCACGAATTCGTAAAAATAATCAATGTTTTAACACTATCATAGATAACGTGTCTTAGGACTTACATAAGTTCAACATATTGCTCTTAGTTTATATTTTGGCAACTATTTCAATATATTAAAGGCTTAGTTTAATTGTTTCTTTAACGGTTGGCTTTTGTTAACTTGAAATATTCTCTTTTTTTCACTCTGTCATTTATATGTTATCAGAGATTAACAAAATTAGCCTTTATTCTTCTTTTTAGCCTTTAAGCCATGCGTCAAAGGAAATCAAAGAGGTCAAATGGATTTAAAAACTAATTATGGGATTAAAACAAGTTAAGTTGTGCGGTTATTGCATATGGTGAAGATGGTAAGTTAGAACGCGCGATATACTATATAGTTGGATTTTAGATATATAAAAAAAGAACATCGCTTGTATTGTGACAGTTTTTTTTTATAGAATAGTAGACAAACGAGCATGCGGGTTGCCTGATGGTAAGTAATCACCGCAGTCCATGGACACCAGCGACCCTTAAAAGGTCACTGATGCGGTGCTGGAGTTTGTGAAGTACAATATTTTGTGTATTTTTGGATTTCCATATTATTCATAAAGTTAACTTATTGCTTGCTAAACCTGTATTTGAAAATTTAGTTGAATGTTTATTACTTTTTATTTAATAATAAAACTTTATTAGATTTCTAATGAAAACGGAGGCTTATGCTAGGAGTGGAACACAGTTCTAGACCAATAAACAAAATTCTATTAAAATCGTAAGTTAAATTCGAGAAAATAGTATTTATTATATGAATTTCACTAACTGTACAGTGCGACACAAAATAGTAGAAAACGGATTTCTACATTTTTTATTGCATACAAATCAAATGGTCGTGATTAGTTATAAACTTTGCTCGTTGTGATTAGTTGATAAATACCCAGTGTTGCTAGCTAAGTGAACACAACGCCCCCGTTTATTTTTTCAACCGACTGCAAAAACTAAAAAGAAGAGGTTCTCAAGTTAGCTGTATTTTTTTTAATTATCTTTTTATTTTACAGTTTTATGTCACACTGTACAAGTATTCAAGGGTATTTTTGTCACAATGTTTCTTTTTCCGAAAAATCCAATAATTTCGAAGGTACTACATCGCGCGTCCCCTTGAGTGTAGTGGGTGTGGCTCACGGTGGCAGGTTCAATTGCAAGTTCTGCAAGTACGCCGAGGTTGAGTTGAGGAGGCCGATGCGTTGCTTCTGCTTCCTTTGTTCTGTCATCTGTGGGCGGAAAAGTACATTACTGCGCAGGCTGGGAAGTTAAGGGTTGCCAGACGAGTAGTTTTCAAAGCCGAGCGTGCGAGGCCTTGACTATAATTACCTGAGTCCAGCAATCCCTATTCCCACCAAGATATGTACTTATAGTGCTTTTATCAAATAATGTTTATTGTTTTTTTTTTCTGTCACACCTAATATTTTCGTGTGATTTGTACCAACATTCAATATAACAAGCTAATTATTTAAATATTAAAACACGACTGACAACTTACATAGCCTATGTCACTCGGAGGAATGTAATGAATCTAACAATACCTCTCACATCAAAATCTGTTAAGCCGTTAAGGAGTTATGGTGGAATAAAGAAACTTACATACATACATACTTACATACATCCATACTTACATACATGAACCCTGAAAACATAACACTCCTTTTTGGTCAGTTGTGTAAGAAGTCATGTGCTAGCGTCCGTCTTACGAAAGAAGTCACGCAGACACCTGGGGGCCGATTCCACTAATTACAAACGTCGATATTGTGTCTCAATTGTGTGTCAAGAGGCAAAGAAATTGAAATAAAGTGACAAGATCTCTGTAAGACTTCTATGTTTTATTACGATTTCTTTGGCGTTTGAGACACAATTGAAGCACGACATCTACGTTTGTAATTTGTAGAATCAAGGGCCAGTACAGTTAACGACAGTGTTGCCAGCCTACCTGCCAGCAGTACATACCTGGTCCCGCAGCTCTGTGAGCAGGTCTGTGAGCGCCCCCACCAGCGACAGTGTTGCCAGCTACCTGCCAGCAGTACATACCTGGTCCCGCAGCTCTGTGAGCAGGTCTGTGAGCGCCCCCACCAGCGACAGTGTTGCCAGCTACCTGCCAGCAGTACATACCTGGTCCCGCAGCTCTGTGAGCAGGTCTGTGAGCGCCCCCACCAGCGACAGTGTTGCCAGCTACCTGCCAGCAGTACATACCTGGTCCCGCAGCTCTGTGAGCAGGTCTGTGAGCGCCCCCACCAGCGACAGTGTTGCCAGCTACCTGCCAGCAGTACATACCTGGTCCCGCAGCTCTGTGAGCAGGTCTGTGAGCGCCCCCACCAGCGACAGTGTTGCCAGCTACCTGCCAGCAGTACATACCTGGTCCCGCAGCTCTGTGAGCAGGTCTGTGAGCGCCCCCACCAGCGACAGTGTTGCCAGCTACCTGCCAGCAGTACATACCTGGTCCCGCAGCTCTGTGAGCAGGTCTGTGAGCGCCCCCACCAGCGACAGTGTTGCCAGCTACCTGCCAGCAGTACATACCTGGTCCCGCAGCTCTGTGAGCAGGTCTGTGAGCGCCCCCACCAGCGACAGTGTTGCCAGCTACCTGCCAGCAGTACATACCTGGTCCCGCAGCTCTGTGAGCAGGTCTGTGAGCGCCCCCACCAGCGACAGTGTTGCCAGCTACCTGCCAGCAGTACATACCTGGTCCCGCAGCTCTGTGAGCAGGTCTGTGAGCGCCCCCACCAGCGACAGTGTTGCCAGCTACCTGCCAGCAGTACATACCTGGTCCCGCAGCTCTGTGAGCAGGTCTGTGAGCGCCCCCACCAGCGACAGTGTTGCCAGCTACCTGCCAGCAGTACATACCTGGTCCCGCAGCTCTGTGAGCAGGTCTGTGAGCGCCCCCACCAGCGACAGTGTTGCCAGCTACCTGCCAGCAGTACATACCTGGTCCCGCAGCTCTGTGAGCAGGTCTGTGAGCGCCCCCACCAGCGACAGTGTTGCCAGCTACCTGCCAGCAGTACATACCTGGTCCCGAAGCTCTGTGAGCAGGTCTGTGAGCGCCCCCACCAGCGACAGTGTTGCCAGCTACCTGCCAGCAGTACATACCTGGTCCCGAAGCTCTGTGAGCAGGTCTGTGAGCGCCCCCACCAGCGACAGTGTTGCCAGCTACCTGCCAGCAGTACATACCTGGTCCCGCAGCTCTGTGAGCAGGTCTGTGAGCGCCCCCACCAGCGACAGTGTTGCCAGCTACCTGCCAGCAGTACATACCTGGTCCCGCAGCTCTGTGAGCAGGTCTGTGAGCGCCCCCACCAGCGACAGTGTTGCCAGCTACCTGCCAGCAGTACATACCTGGTCCCGCAGCTCTGTGAGCAGGTCTGTGAGCGCCCCCACCAGCGACAGTGTTGCCAGCTACCTGCCAGCAGTACATACCTGGTCCCGCAGCTCTGTGAGCAGGTCTGTGAGCGCCCCCACCAGCGACAGTGTTGCCAGCTACCTGCCAGCAGTACATACCTGGTCCCGCAGCTCTGTGAGCAGGTCTGTGAGCGCCCCCACCAGCGACAGTGTTGCCAGCTACCTGCCAGCAGTACATACCTGGTCCCGCAGCTCTGTGAGCAGGTCTGTGAGCGCCCCCACCAGCGACAGTGTTGCCAGCTACCTGCCAGCAGTACATACCTGGTCCCGCAGCTCTGTGAGCAGGTCTGTGAGCGCCCCCACCAGCGACAGTGTTGCCAGCTACCTGCCAGCAGTACATACCTGGTCCCGCAGCTCTGTGAGCAGGTCTGTGAGCGCCCCCACCAGCGACAGTGTTGCCAGCTACCTGCCAGCAGTACATACCTGGTCCCGCAGCTCTGTGAGCAGGTCTGTGAGCGCCCCCACCAGCGACAGTGTTGCCAGCTACCTGCCAGCAGTACATACCTGGTCCCGCAGCTCTGTGAGCAGGTCTGTGAGCGCCCCCACCAGCGACAGTGTTGCCAGCTACCTGCCAGCAGTACATACCTGGTCCCGAAGCTCTGTGAGCAGGTCTGTGAGCGCCCCCACCAGCGACAGTGTTGCCAGCTACCTGCCAGCAGTACATACCTGGTCCCGCAGCTCTGTGAGCAGGTCTGTGAGCGCCCCCACCAGCGACAGTGTTGCCAGCTACCTGCCAGCAGTACATACCTGGTCCCGCAGCTCTGTGAGCAGGTCTGTGAGCGCCCCCACCAGCGACAGTGTTGCCAGCTACCTGCCAGCAGTACATACCTGGTCCCGCAGCTCTGTGAGCAGGTCTGTGAGCGCCCCCACCAGCGACAGTGTTGCCAGCTACCTGCCAGCAGTACATACCTGGTCCCGCAGCTCTGTGAGCAGGTCTGTGAGCGCCCCCACCAGCGACAGTGTTGCCAGCTACCTGCCAGCAGTACATACCTGGTCCCGCAGCTCTGTGAGCAGGTCTGTGAGCGCCCCCACCAGCGACAGTGTTGCCAGCTACCTGCCAGCAGTACATACCTGGTCCCGCAGCTCTGTGAGCAGGTCTGTGAGCGCCCCCACCAGCGACAGTGTTGCCAGCTACCTGCCAGCAGTACATACCTGGTCCCGCAGCTCTGTGAGCAGGTCTGTGAGCGCCCCCACCAGCGACAGTGTTGCCAGCTACCTGCCAGCAGTACATACCTGGTCCCGCAGCTCTGTGAGCAGGTCTGTGAGCGCCCCCACCAGCGACAGTGTTGCCAGCTACCTGCCAGCAGTACATACCTGGTCCCGCGAAGCTCTGTGAGCAGGTCTGTGAGCGCCCCCACCAGCGACAGTGTTGCCAGCTACCTGCCAGCAGTACATACCTGGTCCCGAAGCTCTGTGAGCAGGTCTGTGAGCGCCCCCACCAGCGACAGTGTTGCCAGCTACCTGCCAGCAGTACATACCTGGTCCCGCAGCTCTGTGAGCAGGTCTGTGAGCGCCCCCACCAGCGACAGTGTTGCCAGCTACCTGCCAGCAGTACATACCTGGTCCCGCAGCTCTGTGAGCAGGTCTGTGAGCGCCCCCACCAGCGACAGTGTTGCCAGCTACCTGCCAGCAGTACATACCTGGTCCCGCAGCTCTGTGAGCAGGTCTGTGAGCGCCCCCACCGCCCGCTGCGCGCGCTCGAGCTGGCTCTGCAGGTTGCGCAGCTCGAGCTCCCCCCCCTCGCCCTCGCCGCCCCCCACCAGGGACAGCGCGCGAAGCCGCGGGAACCAGTCTAGGTTGTTTGACTGGAAAGGACATTACGGCTTAGTTTACGTTTTAAATAAAAAATATCAATAGCTTAGATATTAGTTCGCTTTTCTACCACACGCCAAAAAATCATGGTCACACTGTACGAGTCTTTATATGAAAAACGGATGCATTATTTACCTTGATCATAGAGTGCACATAGCTCTCTGGGCCGGTAAACTCCGTGGGGTCCTTGACCCGCACCAGCACCATAAAGTAGAGGTAGTGCCACATGTTGTGTTCGCTTTTTATGTGTTCCTCGAACGAGACAGTCTTGTTGTCGAATGCTGATCTGTTCAGCCCTGAAAACGAGTTAACAAATTATAGTTATAGCTAACTAGCTTTTGCCCGCAATTTCGCTCGCATGAATTTCCCCGCGAGAACAGTGTTTTTTCTCGGAACCTTATATATTTCAGAAAGATTTGTTCAGTATATAAAATGTGAAGAGGTAACAAACAAATAAACAAACGCAATTTTTCAGTTAGGATTATGATGATCTACGTGCCCTAATGGTCATCACGCCGGACTGCCACGCCGGAGGTCCCGGCTCTGATCCCCGGTCGGATCAAGATGGAAAATTATTTTTGGATTGACCTGGGTCTTGGATGTTAATCTATGTAAGTATTCGTTATAAATTTTAGTATTGTAGAGCTAATATTATAGAACACAATTTGCGTTGAATTCACGTATTTCAGAACGACTAAAGTGAGTGACGAAAAAAGAACTCGCCACAGATAAAGCAAGTGTTCTTCAGGATGAGCTCTTTCTGCTGCTTCTCAGAGCGCAGGTCTGCGAAGGTGTCGATGATGATGATGATGAAGATTAAACAAGACTCACCACAGATGAAGCAAGTGTTCTTCAGGATGAGCTCTTTCTGCTGCTTCTCAGAGCGCAGGTCTGCGAAAGTGTCGATGATGACACCAAAAATGAGGTTGAGGACGATGATGATCACCACGAAGAAGAATAGGAGGTCGTACACCACGCGGGCCACGAATAGTGGTTCCTGAAAAAGAACACATTTATTAAGGGGGATATAATCAGAAAATGAATTCTCTGAAAGTGCAAATTATAATCAAAGTCATATTGGCGGTACTAAACTTCGTCTAAACAAGTCGCGTCGCAGCGAATTTTAGGTATCAGCGGGGCGTTACAGCGGGGGGAGGAGAGTCATACCTCCCCACTACACCCCGCCCCCCTCGAAGCCCTGCGCTCACAGCTAGGTTCAAAGCCATCATCCATTGTTTATGGTTTTTTTTTTGTAATTAAGTTTTTTTCATTTTCATCCTTTATTCATGTACTCACAAAGCTAGCAGGCGCACGCAGTATATCCCCGATGCCCCCTCCATTCCTCAGTCCCTGGTTGAGCGTGGTGACGATGCACATGATGAGGCTGTCGCAGCTGCGCTCGCGCAGTTCCCCGCCGACGGACACGAAGCGCGAGGACTTGGTGCAGGACTCCGCGTCTGCTGACTGCATGTACTTGGAGGCGGGGTTGTCCCCGCACTTGTCCCAGTCGAAGCGGGGGTCGTCGTCCTCTGCAAATTATATGTGAATTTTTTGGAACTAAATTTCTTAATCTGGACACTATTTTTACTCCTAAGGAGGAAACTCCTGAGTAATCCAATCCAGTCGAAGCGCGGGTCATCGTCCTCTACAAATCAGATGTAAAATTTTTTGGAACTAAATTTATTAATCTGGAAACTACTTTTTCTCCTAAGGAACTTCTGAGTAAGAGATGCGAGGAATAGGGGAAAACCGAGGAAGAGTTGGATGGGTTGCGTCAAGGATGTCATTATTAGAAAGGGAGTGTTGAGTTCATGATGATGATGATAGAGCGAAGTGGAAGGAGTTGATATTGTGCCAACCCCGAATGGGAGATAGTAAAGGAGAAGAAGAGAGAATTCCTGAACGGTAAACAACTGAGACATGAAATTTAACATATTTATACAGCGTTATGATGATAAGTATGGCCTGACGGTACACCCAGGATCGACTCTCAAAGAGAGACCTCATCAACAGCTGGGACATGAAATTTGACATATTGGTTTGGTTTGACAATGCATTATAATGATGGACATGATCCGCTGGTGCGCCCAGAATCGGCTTCCAACGAGGTGACTCCTTAACAACAATAGCACGGACATAGGACGTTAGTGTTTGTCTTACCGTCGAGTCTGTCCACGCTGACGAGGAAGTGGTCCCTGAAGAACATGTATCCGACGATGGAGAACATGTAGACCAGCACCAGCGCCAGTACGGCCGTCAGAAGGATGGACCGCCCGTTGCGTGTCACTGATCGCATCACGTTCAGTAGTGTCTCTTCGCGGTACACAATATCCAATAACTGTGAAGGAAAAGAAACATTATTACCACAGAGTAGGAATTAAGAAGAGATGGTCATAAGCTAGTAGACTTGTCCCCAGTCGACCAACTTGAGACTTCTAACTATTTGCCACCAGACGTCATTATTGTCGCATTCGCGGAGTTCACTACACAGTGTCAACACGTGCAGCAGATGTGTCGAATTTACGCGAAATTTTAGAGATTGTGTGCTGTATTGGGGAGTGTAAAAGTAACACACACAATAAGGAATCACGCGATAAAAGTATATATTTTCACTCGTAAGTATTTTTAACGTAATTATGCCCACAGCGGTGGATCCGCGCCTGTCAGTACAGCCATCTAGTGAGTAATAGCAAAACTCAAGAGAATTGATAAAACAGTTTGCGAAAATTGATAAACAGTTTGCGAAAATAATTCCGCTACTGGCCAATAGGTGGCTATACAGTTAGTTAAAATAAGATAAAATAAGTCGTACGTCAATGCATTAAGAGTTCATTTTTTAATTTGTGTCTACGGCAAGTATACGTCCCCCGCTCCCCTCTTAATGCGGACACTGTCTTTCATATGCAAAATGCCTATGGGCAGGTCCTCTCTTTACCTACTTCGTAATAATTACAAACTCTATAGAATTTAAAGACATTCGAATTGGATGAACTAAGAAAAATTAACTATAATAAAAACAATCTTCCTCACCAGAACGGAGAAGAAGAACGGATGGCAGCAGATGCCGAGGAAGCAGAATCCGAGGTAGACGCTGTGGTAGAGTAGCTCGGGGTCGGTGAGGACGTGCCACGTCGACTTGGACAGCGTGCCCTGGTTGCCCATGATACTCACAAGGTGTATGCCTTTCACTGCGATC
Source organism: Ephestia elutella (assembly GCA_018467065.1). NCBI lineage: Eukaryota > Metazoa > Arthropoda > Insecta > Lepidoptera > Pyralidae > Ephestia > Ephestia elutella. The sequence continues at coordinate 2,554,148 of CM031590.1, forward strand.
TGGGATTAGAGGTTTTATTTACCATTAATAATTTCACGACTAATACTTCTCTTACAAACATTAACAAAACATGCACGCCTAAAGCTATCCAAAAATGAGATATTTCATAATTACTGTAATGAGTTACATCCAAGACTTTCTTATGTTAATAAGTCAGATTTGAAAAAAAAACTGGATTATGACAGTTACTTTTATGAGGAAGGCCTTAAACTTTATACAATATCGACTTTCTCACGAAAGTGAAGCCACAGACATATCAGAAACACTATTTTAACTATGGCGTATCACAAGGTAGAGTATTTGGGCCATATATTTTTTATTATTTTTTCATAAAAAACAGTAAGCCAAGTAATGCCAACATTACATTACATTACATTGATCAATCAAAGTGACATTGAATTGCCGTGTTTAATTATTCCAATTATTTGAATACTAAAAATAAATTCAATTCAATTTCACCTACGGCATACCACAAGGCAGAGTACTCAGGCCATTGAATTTCATAAACTTTTCAATGCTTAAAACGAACGCTAAAAAGACAATAAAAAATCAGGAATATACATACAGTGAGCATGCCCAAGCACCACAGTGTAGGCTCGGGGCCGAGCGAGAACATGAGGCGCACGATCGCGCTCGCGAGCAGCGCGCGCACGCCGGACGAGCGCGGCAGCCACGTCACCAGGCGGACACACACCACACCACTAGGGACAGCAGTATACTCACAGTGAGCATGCCCAAGCACCACAGTGTAGGCTCGGGGCCGAGCGAGAACATGAGGCGCACGATCGCGCTCGCGAGCAGCGCGCGCACGCCGGACGAGCGCGGCAGCCACGTCACCAGGCGGACACACACCACACCACTAGGGACAGCAGTATACTCACAGTGAGCATGCCCAAGCACCACAGTGTAGGCTCGGGGCCGAGCGAGAACATGAGGCGCACGATCGCGCTCGCGAGCAGCGCGCGCACGCCGGACGAGCGCGGCAGCCACGTCACCAGGCGGACACACACCACACCACTAGGGACAGCAGTATACTCACAGTGAGCATGCCCAAGCACCACAGTGTAGGCTCGGGGCCGAGCGAGAACATGAGGCGCACGATCGCGCTCGCGAGCAGCGCGCGCACGCCGGACGAGCGCGGCAGCCACGTCACCAGGCGGACACACACCACACCACTAGGGACAGCAGTATACTCACAGTGAGCATGCCCAAGCACCACAGTGTAGGCTCGGGGCCGAGCGAGAACATGAGGCGCACGATCGCGCTCGCGAGCAGCGCGCGCACGCCGGACGAGCGCGGCAGCCACGTCACCAGGCGGACACACACCACACCACTAGGGACAGCAGTATACTCACAGTGAGCATGCCCAAGCACCACAGTGTAGGCTCGGGGCCGAGCGAGAACATGAGGCGCACGATCGCGCTCGCGAGCAGCGCGCGCACGCCGGACGAGCGCGGCAGCCACGTCACCAGGCGGACACACACCACACCACTAGGGACAGCAGTATACTCACAGTGAGCATGCCCAAGCACCACAGTGTAGGCTCGGGGCCGAGCGAGAACATGAGGCGCACGATCGCGCTCGCGAGCAGCGCGCGCACGCCGGACGAGCGCGGCAGCCACGTCACCAGCGCGGCCGCCGTGCCCGACACGCACCACACCACTAGGGATAGGTGCTGGCCTAGTTCTGAGGGGAAACGGAACTGTTTTAGATATAGCCCGGTCAAGATAAAAAATAGGAGTGTGCTTACAATAACTCCGATAAAGCTGAAAATTGGTACGAATGTTAAGAATACCATTATAAATAAATTGTCAAAAGTCCTCAATGATACTCCGTTCGCAAAAAAAAATGATTAAAGTTTGAAAAAATGAGTTTTTTGCAGTTTGCAGTTAAACGGTAAGTTTTACAGCAATAATTGTTGAGACGAGATTGTAGCTTATCTAATTCTCTACAAAAAAATTGGGTGGGGCTGTGTCGTGGACACGGCCGTTGGTTTTAACGTGAAACGTCTATGTCAGCTAGTCACTTTTAAAGATTAGATTGAAAGAAAACAAAATAGTCTATTTCGATTTATCTATACAAACATCCACCTTGTATTCTATACAAACATGTAAATTAAAAACATAACACTTAAAATAAATTGCATGTGGATAAGGCTGTTTTTGGTTTGATGTGATAATTTATTTGTGATTTTCTTGTATATATATATATACTCAAGATGATACAATAAAGATGGTGCACCCACGCTTTACAAAATATTTTTTTCAAAAACAATGTTTTTTATAAACTACACATTTTAAAAACATCTGGGTGTACAAACTAATCCTTTTTTATAAAATGATTATTTTACAAACAAATTACTTAACAAAGACTTCAATTGGTAAAACATGGCAAAATAAAAATAAACATCGTTCGCTAAATATTATTTACCAAAACTAAAAGATATGAAGTTTTAAATGTCTACAAACATAAGCGAAGTCCCCTACATGTTCACCGGGAAATTTTGTATTAAGGAAATAAATGTTGTGGTCTTTTACTTACTTTAAATCTCTCTCGAACCAAAGTCACAAACATTGCAAGATAACACAAACGGATTTTCTTCGAATATAGTTTTGAAGCGATTATCCGCCATCGCCAATGATTTTGCATAACATCACTTCGACTACCTACTGTTCAAGTTCCCCAGTTCACTAAACGGATTCCACATTTGTATGGGTTGTATGTATATCTTTGCCTGTTACGTCTATTGCAATAAGTACATCTTCGGTAGCAATGCTCGCGGAGTCGATGTTGTTCAAGTTTGAAGTTGTTTGTTAAGCCATGGGACCCCCTCTAAAATAACGAATAAATAATAAACACAAATCTATCTCGTTGCCACAATAATAGCAGGAGCTCTCCAGGAGGATGTTATCGATGCTGTCTCCTAGCGGCGCGGTTACCGTCACTTTATAATTAAGAACATAATATTATAATACTATGTAAGTTCTAATCGAAAGAGCTGACGAACTTGCTATGAAAGGAGCAGATGAAACTTTCGTGGGACCTGAACCCAGACTTCCCATAGCTTATGGGATAACGAAAGGCGTCATCAAGCATAGAATGAAAGTTGAATCCAAAGAAGATGGAGAAGAACTAGAAGTCTAAGACAATCTAAAATCTTCATCAAAGCAGCAGACCAAAAGAAATCAAAACATCTACTTAAATTGAGTAGGAATAACGTTGGAATCATCATAGGAATCCTCACAGGACACTGCCAACTGAATAGACACTTGACAGTGATTAAGCAAAGAGATCCTATCTGTCCCAGCTGCCTGGAAGAAGAGGAAACTAGCTTTCATCTAGTAGCAGAGTGTCCCGCTTACGCTGCTGCGAGGAGAGAAGTAATGGGCTCAGACGCCCTATCTGAAAATGATCTGAGCGACATTACAATAGGGCAGTTTTTAAAATTCTGCAAAGTAACAGGTAGATTCAGTGGGTCGCCACCAACGTAAGTTACCAGGTAACTCAAAACCCTATACGGGTCTCAGGGAATCGGGTGAAATGGTCCCAGCATAAGTGGACTGATCACCCGTCTGGTGCTCGCGCTGGCGTCCTCATATAGTAAATAGTAAATAAATAAAAAGTTCCAATCGAGAGTCTTGGAAGAAGGAGAGAAAGGCATTTGCCCAGTACTGGGATATTGATGGCTATTAAATAAAAAAATAATAAATAAATGTAAGTTCCCGCGGCGGCGGGCGACGGCCGGCGGCGCCGCCTATATGTCTTCCCGATAAACTTAAAAACTACTGAACTTCAGCTTCAACTTTTCATTAATAGACAAAGTAAGTTGTTCCCAAAGTACTCCATTCTTTTGTTCTAAAAAGATAAGAATCTCATACATGAGTTCCCAAGTTACTCCACGAAATTATTATTATTAAAAAATACTTATTATTTTGTTCTCAATCTACTCCATAGGTATTTCGATTTATTCTCAATGTACTCCGCAGATTATTTGATATCAATTCTCAAACTACTCCATCTAAATAATTATAAAATATTTCACTATGTACAGTCAGTCACAAAATCGTTCAAACAATATAGTTCTGATTAAAGTTCTGAATAAGTTCAAAATTAAAGAGAAAAAAGTTGAAAGCAAGTTTGAATTGAAAATGTGTGCATGTTAGCTTATTATGATAGCTATACGAACGAATGTGAGTCGTCGCAACCTAGCTGCTAAGATGAAAATTTGATGTTAATTTTTATGTAGGTAAATATTTTAAGTTTTTTCAAAAATGTAATTTTATCAGTTACTTCTTGAGTTTCTCTCAAGCCGAATTCCTACATATCCTAACTAATATTATAAATGCGAAAGTGAGTTTGTTTGTTGGTTTGTTTGTTTGTTACCTCTTCACGCTTTATCTACTGAACCAATCTTCCTGAAATTTCGCATACACATAGCTGGAAGTACGGAGAAGGACATAGGGTACCTTTTATCCCGGGAAAAAGCACAGTTCCCGTGGGAAATTCACGCGAGCGAGGCCGCGGGCAAAAGCTAGTATATAATAATCATGAATATCTTTGGTGGAAAATATGTAAAAAAAGTTCATTTATGAAAATGTTTTTGATTGTTTATTTTTGAATATAAATGTTGATATACAAATGTTGATTATTGAATTGTAGTCTTTTATTTAAAATTTTCTTTATACACAAAAAATTTTTTGCAAAGCTTTTGATACGTCAGCTACACTTTTTATTCTAATTAATGCGTTTTGATATTAAAATCGCGTGGAGTACTTTGAGAACATTTTAATATTACCGAAACTTAATATAAAATATTATTTTTTTCATGGATTAGTTTGGGAACATTTTTTGAAGTACTTTGGGAATAACCCAAGTGATTCATGGGGAAGGATTAGGTACCTACATAATTAGGTACTTATATAATTTAATATTTTTTTGTGTATATTAGTTGGTCGGATTTTGATGCGGTTTTCAATTTTAGGTAGGCAACTTCTTCAATAAAGTGTACCTATTTAACATTTTCATCTGTGCTAAGGCGGGCCAATATTATATAAATTATTATAACACCAAGCCAGGCAAAACGACCTGCATTCGTCTAGTGTAGATATGCCGGTTGTCTAATTGGGTTGGTCAAATGGGATTTGTAATTTACCTATATTCGTAATTAAATGACAAAAAACTACTATTAGGTTTAGTTTTCCCCATTTTCCTTTAATTTATAATGTTTGTTAGAAAGATTTGATCCTTTTGATTAACTCCATCGATTGATTCCATAAAAATCCAGGTGTTATTTTTTTTGTATTGTAGCCAGTTCGATTCCCGGGCGTGGCAAATTAATTTTTAAAAAACTTTGAATGCAGATTTGATTATTTTTTAAATGAAGGAATGTTTCTTTAAATAAAAATTTAATATCTTCAGGATTAAGGTTACTTTCCCTGAAAGAGAAGTAAATTCTGTTTCGTCTTGATAGTGTTAAAACGCTGTCAAATCTGCTTCGCTCGACCGATATTGGATATTTGTATACCAGTGTGTAGCCTAGAACTTCCTCTTTTCGATGATAGGTGTGACTTATATTTCATCCTGGGTTTTGCTCGGGCTGTGGCTCAAAACGTAATTTTTTATTTTTTTTAAATTCTTTTTGGTTATTTTGAAGTACAAATATGATTCAAATTACTTTTATTTTTAATTTAATCAATAGTTCTCAATAATATCTATAAGTGAACGAAAAAATCATCGCTCTATCACTAATGAGTCGTGAGTAATACTAAATTGAAATTTTCAAAACGGCGTTTTTCGTAATTTCACGCGGCTGCTCCCCCCGCCCCTCCCGTAGGGCTCAACCTTATCTCAAGGTCTTAACACCAAACTGACTATATAAGCTAAATAATGATACTAGATTCATGTTTCTAAGACTAATAGTTTTGAAGTTATTAAAGTGAGACGATATATCCCATTTCGTTACGGTCTGAAATCCTGGCATGGTACCCGTATGGCGCTGATTTTAAAGACGTTTCACGTCAAAAATGGGCACTACATTACACTTTTATCATATGAAAAGCTATTTCCGAGATCGCTTGACGAGGGAATTGTACCGAATTTATGGAAATCGGCATTTATAACGCCGGTTCATAAGGGTGGGGATCGTTCTAATGTTAGGAATTATAGACCAATTTCTAAATTGTGTATTTTCGTAAAAGTTTTAGAAAAAATTATTTATGAACAAATGTTTGCATTAATGAAATCTACCTTCATACCAGAACAGCATGGATTTTTAAAAAACAGATCTACAAATTCTAACCTTTTATTATTTCATGATTATCTAACATCGGAAATGGAGTCGGGTGGACAGGTAGATACAGTTTATACAGATTTTAGCAAAGCATTTGACAGGATATCTCATTCATTACTATTACACAAATTATATCTAGCCGGTATACATGGCAGTCTGTACAGATGGTTCAGTTCCTACGTTAAAAATAGATCCCAGGCTGTGGCTATTAATGGATTCGTTTCTCCGTGGGTTACGACTCCTTCTGGGGTGCCGCAGGGTTCACTGCTCGGCCCATTATTGTTCCTTGTATTTATCAATGATATTAAGCTTAGTATAAAACATTCCAGGATCCTTCTGTATGCTGACGATGCTAAAATTTATAAATCTATTAATAGTTATCAAGATTCTATATTATTACAAGAAGATTTAGATAGGCTTGAGAAATATTGTGCAGATAACAAATTGGACTTAAATGTCTCTAAATGTTTTGTTGTGTCCTTCACCCGTAAGCCTGAACCATTGTCATTTTCTTACACAATAAATGCACAGCTTCTCAAAAAAGTAAATACTACTAGGGATCTTGGGTTGTATCAGGATTCTAAGTTGTTATATGAGAATCACGTCGATCATATTGTCAAAAAAGCCTCAAAATCTTTAGGATTCATAATGAGATCCACAGCCAATTTCAATTCAATTAAAGCTACTAAAATGCTTTATTGCTCCTACGTGCGTAGCATCCTTGAATACACTTCCGTCGTGTGGAATCCTTGCTATGATATCTATATCTCTCGTATTGAATCCATTCAGAGACGTTTCCTAAAATATCTACAATATAAATGTAAAAGCAATGATGATACTTATGAAGACAGGTGTAAAAGATATCATTTCCTGCCATTGCAAGTTAGAAGAAACATTAGTGACTTAAGCTATTTCGTTAAAATTCTAGTGGGTGCAATAGATAGTCCTGAACTTTTAGAAAAAATTAACATAAAAATTCCAAGTTTTTCACGTAGAAGAAATAAACTTTTCATATTACCTCCTGCTAGTACAAAGTACCGTAAAAATTCATTTTTCTTCAGGGTCCCGAATTTATGTAATAATTTTTGCGCTCAAAATAACAGCGTGGATATATTCAATGCAAAACCTATACATATCAGACGAATAATTGAGCAAGAATTTTTCTCTTCCCAACCCATCCATCCGTAACTGTTATAATATGGTTTATAACACCTAGTGTTTCTTTCTTTCTTTCTTGAGTTATTTGTTTTTTCTGTCTTTGAGTTTGAGTTTGAGTATGGTTGTAATTTCATTTTTCTTTTTTCTATAAGTGGAAACTTGTTAATAGTTACTTAGATTTTTTAAGTTTTTACTTAGTTAGTTATGATAAACTGTTAGTTTCCCAAATAAAATAAAATAAAATAAATAAAATAGCGGTTTAAAGAACTGAAAATTTTTGTATGAGAAACTCATAAGAAACTTTTTGCCGCCGGGCAACAGCTGTTAAAAACAATAATTATCATATAAACATACATACATACATACATATTATCACGCCTTTATCCCGTGGGGGTAGGCAGAGACTAGCAATTTCCACTTGCAAAAAGAGTAATAATAAACATAAATTATGCAAAAAAAGTACGATCGCAAAAGCAGAAATATATAGATTCTAAAAAAGGTTGTAAAAAAAGACCACTTACTGGGCGTTTCGTCTTGAAAAGGGTAAAAGAATGCGACTATAACGTTAATCAAAACAGCGAAGTTAAACAGAATGTTACTCCACAAAGACATGTAGGACGACACCCAAAACAGAAAAGGTTGACCTGTAACAATAAAAGTAAATTAATTAAGCACGAAGATAATTATATAGAGAGAAACCAGCAGCGGTCCTAGGACACTGCCTTGAGGTACTCCCTTTTTCACAGTTCAAAATTTGGAATTTCCTCCTCCAACCTAAATAAAATGTTACTATTTTGCATGGTCATATTGCACTAAATTTATTTCAATTAATAACCCATAGGTAGGCATGAAAATCAACTAAGTACATAAGAGAGAAAACAGCAGCGGTCCTAGGAAACTGCCTTGGAACACTCCCGTTATAAATTTTGATTTTGCTCCGCCAACTTCGATAAAATGCTCAGTTTAATGAATTCGTATCCGTCCAGTAGATCATTTTTATAAAGAGACGACAGTGGTCCTAGGATACTGCTTTGTGGTACTCCATTTTTTAATAGTTTTTGTTTTTGATTCACCTCCTCTAGCTATAAGATAGTAGCATCTACTCGTATCATTGATATTAATTAATTCTTCAAGCGTTTTAGTCCGATTTTTAGAATAAAGGATTAGCACTCACCGCGTAGCTTCTTCTGCCACTTCATCTCATGGAAGAGATTGTCAAGCCTGCCGAAGAAGTCCGCCACCTTGCTGCCCTATAAAAATAAATAAATAAATGTATTTATTTGCATTCGATAAGGGATACAGAAGATAATTTGATTAAAACTAACGTGAGAAATATTCATAATGATTTTGATACGGATACTCACGCGTCTTCCGGCTAACAAGACGCGTGAGTATCCGTATCAAAATCATTATGATACAGAAGATACATACGCAGTTTAGTTTCTTCACCAAATCAGCTATTTCAATGGCATGCTGCATGTGAGTTTGTAAGGATGTTTATTACTCAATCACGCAAAATCTACTGGACGGATTACGATGAACTTTGGTACCCGTGTAGAAAAACACCGGGAATAGCACATAGAGTACTATTTATCCCGAAATTCCGACGGGAGCGAAGCCCCGGGGCGCAGCTAGTATATAATATATTTACCTGGTCGTCCCGCTCCGCGCTCTGCAGCACCCTGTGCTTACTGTCGGCCGGGAGATACTCGCAGATCTCGGGGATCGGGAACACTATCTGTTCCATGCTGCGGTCCGTGCGAACTATCTGAAACGATACAAATTGTATTCGCACCGACTGGACTCTGATCTCTCTCTCTTTAGTCGTATTCCTCATGACTGAGGGTCGTGGTCATTATATGGAATGAAACTCTCTTGGCAATTTTAATGGAGTGGTTTGCTACTGCCTTCTCCATTTCACACACTAGCTGATAATCATAAACCAGAGTACAGGTTTCCTCACGATGTTTTCCTTCACCGGAAGCAAGTGGTGGTCGATGAAAACTAACATAGGTACATGAGTCAGATTGGTATACATACTCATGCAGCCCAGGCAGGATTCGAACCTGGGACTTTTTCAGCCACAGGCGCGCGCCCTACCACTCGGCCACCACCGCTTGCTTTCGGTAAAGAAAAACATCGTGAGGAAACCTGCACTCTGGTTGATGATTATCAGCTAGTGTGTAAAATGGAGAAGTAAATGGCAAACCACTCCATTAACACTGCCAAGATAGTTGTTGTGTTTCATTCCATATAATGACCACGACCCTCAGTCATGAAGAATACGACTAAGGGAGGAGGAATATGGGTATTGTTTTCGGGGTTTTTGGGATGCTGATTGAGAAAACGCCATTTCCACCTGGACAGGCCTTTTACCTATAAAAAACATTATACAACAACCAATGTAAACCTGTACAAGTAAGCGAGAATACATGAATTATGACTGCAGTATGTATACGTCACGCCCTTATTAAATCTATAGAACTTCTTTGTCTTAGTTCAATAACTCAATCTAGATAACCAGCCTAGATCTAGATAGCATCTTATGACGACTTGTGTTCTATTTTTAATATGTATTAAAACCCTGTTTAATCGATAATAAAGACAGTTGACTATGATGTTGACAGTTGACTAAGATGTTGACAGTTGAATGGATGGACTGTATTCTTGCAAATAAATATTAATTGATTGATCTTCGAACCTATCTATAACCAATAAGTTGTTAAGAATTGAACTGTATTTACTGTAAACGCTGTTGGTTTCTTTAATAAAATAAAATAATCTCCCTCGTACGACATCATAGACAGGCCACTGACCTCGATCTGAGCCGTGTGAGTCCGGTAGTACTGCAGCGCCGGCGCATTGTGTCCGGAGGGGGAGGCTCTGACGATGTAGATGTTGTGGCCCACCTGGGAACAGATAGCTCATTCCCACCTGGACAGGCCACTGACCTCGATCTGAGCCGTGTGAGTCCGGTAGTACTGCAGCGCCGGCGCATTGTGTCCGGAGGGGGAGGCTCTGACGATGTAGATGTTGTGGCCCACCTGGGAACAGATAGCTCATTCCCACCTGGACAGGCCACTGACCTCGATCTGAGCCGTGTGAGTCCGGTAGTACTGCAGCGCCGGCGCATTGTGTCCGGAGGGGGAGGCTCTGACGATGTAGATGTTGTGGCCCACCTGGGAACAGATAGCTCAGTCCACCTGGACAGGCCACTGACCTCGATCTGAGCCGTGTGAGTCCGGTAGTACTGCAGCGCCGGCGCATTGTGTCCGGAGGGGAGGCTCTGACGATGTAGATGTTGTGGCCCACCTGGGAACAGATAGCTCATTCCCACCTGGACAGGCCACTGACCTCGATCTGAGCCGTGTGAGTCCGGTAGTACTGCAGCGCCGGCGCATTGTGTCCGGAGGGGAGGCTCTGACGATGTAGATGTTGTGGCCCACCTGGGAACAGATAGCTCATTCCCACCTGGACAGGCCACTGACCTCGATCTGAGCCGTGTGAGTCCGGTAGTACTGCAGCGCCGGCGCATTGTGTCCGGAGGGGGAGGCTCTGATGATGTAGATGTTGTGGCCCACCTGGGAACAGATAGCTCATTCCCACCTGGACAGGCCACTGACCTCGATCTGAGCCGTGTGAGTCCGGTAGTACTGCAGCGCCGGCGCATTGTGTCCGGAGGGGGAGGCTCTGACGCTGTCGATGTTGTGGCCCACCTGGGAACAGATAGCTCATTCCCACCTGGACAGGCCACTGACCTCGATCTGAGCCGTGTGAGTCCGGTAGTACTGCAGCGCCGGCGCATTGTGTCCGGAGGGGAGGCTCTGATGATGTAGATGTTGTGGCCCACCTGGGAACAGATAGCTCATTCCCACCTGGACAGGCCACTGACCTCGATCTGAGCCGTGTGAGTCCGGTAGTACTGCAGCGCCGGCGCATTGTGTCCGGAGGAGGCTCTGACGATGTAGATGTTGTGGCCCACCTGGGAACAGATAGCTCATTCCCACCTGGACAGGCCACTGACCTCGATCTGAGCCGTGTGAGTCCGGTAGTACTGCAGCGCCGGCGCATTGTGTCCGGAGGGGGAGGCTCTGACGATGTAGATGTTGTGGCCCACCTGGGAACAGATAGCTCATTCCCACCTGGACAGGCCACTGACCTCGATCTGAGCCGTGTGAGTCCGGTAGTACTGCAGCGCCGGCGCATTGTGTCCGGAGGGGAGGCTCTGATGATGTAGATGTTGTGGCCCACCTGGGAACAGATAGCTCATTCCCACCTGGACAGGCCACTGACCTCGATCTGAGCCGTGTGAGTCCGGTAGTACTGCAGCGCCGGCGCATTGTGTCCGGAGGGGAGGCTCTGACGATGTAGATGTTGTGGCCCACCTGGGAACAGATAGCTCATTCCCACCTGGACAGGCCACTGACCTCGATCTGAGCCGTGTGAGTCCGGTAGTACTGCAGCGCCGGCGCATTGTGTCCGGAGGGGAGGCTCTGACGATGTAGATGTTGTGGCCCACCTGGGAACAGATAGCTCATTCCCACCTGGACAGGCCACTGACCTCGATCTGAGCCGTGTGAGTCCGGTAGTACTGCAGCGCCGGCGCATTGTGTCCGGAGGGGAGGCTCTGACGATGTAGATGTTGTGGCCCACCTGGGAACAGATAGCTCATTCCCACCTGGACAGGCCACTGACCTCGATCTGAGCCGTGTGAGTCCGGTAGTACTGCAGCGCCGGCGCATTGTGTCCGGAGGGGGAGGCTCTGACGATGTAGATGTTGTGGCCCACCTGGGAACAGATAGCTCATTCCCACCTGGACAGGCCACTGACCTCGATCTGAGCCGTGTGAGTCCGGTAGTACTGCAGCGCCGGCGCATTGTGTCCGGAGGGGGAGGCTCTGACGATGTAGATGTTGTGGCCCACCTGGGAACAGATAGCTCATTCCCACCTGGACAGGCCACTGACCTCGATCTGAGCCGTGTGAGTCCGGTAGTACTGCAGCGCCGGCGCATTGTGTCCGGAGGGGGAGGCTCTGACGATGTAGATGTTGTGGCCCACCTGGGAACAGATAGCTCATTCCCACCTGGACAGGCCACTGACCTCGATCTGAGCCGTGTGAGTCCGGTAGTACTGCAGCGCCGGCGCATTGTGTCCGGAGGGGGAGGCTCTGACGATGTAGATGTTGTGGCCCACCTGGGAACAGATAGCTCATTCCCACCTGGACAGGCCACTGACCTCGATCTGAGCCGTGTGAGTCCGGTAGTACTGCAGCGCCGGCGCATTGTGTCCGGAGGGGGAGGCTCTGACGATGTAGATGTTGTGGCCCACCTGGGAACAGATAGCTCATTCCCACCTGGACAGGCCACTGACCTCGATCTGAGCCGTGTGAGTCCGGTAGTACTGCAGCGCCGGCGCATTGTGTCCGGAGGGGGAGGCTCTGACGATGTAGATGTTGTGGCCCACCTGGGAACAGATAGCTCATTCCCACCTGGACAGGCCACTGACCTCGATCTGAGCCGTGTGAGTCCGGTAGTACTGCAGCGCCGGCGCATTGTGTCCGGAGGGGAGGCTCTGACGATGTAGATGTTGTGGCCCACCTGGGAACAGATAGCTCATTCCCACCTGGACAGGCCACTGACCTCGATCTGAGCCGTGTGAGTCCGGTAGTACTGCAGCGCCGGCGCATTGTGTCCGGAGGGGGAGGCTCTGACGATGTAGATGTTGTGGCCCACCTGGGAACAGATAGCTCATTCCCACCTGGACAGGCCACTGACCTCGATCTGAGCCGTGTGAGTCCGGTAGTACTGCAGCGCCGGCGCATTGTGTCCGGAGGGGGAGGCTCTGACGATGTAGATGTTGTGGCCCACCTGGGAACAGATAGCTCATTCCCACCTGGACAGGCCACTGACCTCGATCTGAGCCGTGTGAGTCCGGTAGTACTGCAGCGCCGGCGCATTGTGTCCGGAGGGGGAGGCTCTGACGATGTAGATGTTGTGGCCCACCTGGGAACAGATAGCTCATTCCCACCTGGACAGGCCACTGACCTCGATCTGAGCCGTGTGAGTCCAGTAGTACTGCAGCGCCGGCGCATTGTGTCCGGAGGGGGAGGCTCTGACGATGTAGATGTTGTGGCCCACCTGGGAACAGATAGCTCATTCCCACCTGGACAGGCCACTGACCTCGATCTGAGCCGTGTGAGTCCGGTAGTACTGCAGCGCCGGCGCATTGTGTCCGGAGGGGGAGGCTCTGACGATGTAGATGTTGTGGCCCACCTGGGAACAGATAGCTCATTCCCACCTGGACAGGCCACTGACCTCGATCTGAGCCGTGTGAGTCCGGTAGTACTGCAGCGCCGGCGCATTGTGTCCGGAGGGGGAGGCTCTGACGATGTAGATGTTGTGGCCCACCTGGGAACAGATAGCTCATTCCCACCTGGACAGGCCACTGACCTCGATCTGAGCCGTGTGAGTCCGGTAGTACTGCAGCGCCGGCGCATTGTGTCCGGAGGGGAGGCTCTGACGATGTAGATGTTGTGGCCCACCTGGGAACAGATAGCTCATTCCCACCTGGACAGGCCACTGACCTCGATCTGAGCCGTGTGAGTCCGGTAGTACTGCAGCGCCGGCGCATTGTGTCCGGAGGGGGAGGCTCTGACGATGTAGATGTTGTGGCCCACCTGGGAACAGATAGCTCATTCCCACCTGGACAGGCCACTGACCTCGATCTGAGCCGTGTGAGTCCGGTAGTACTGCAGCGCCGGCGCATTGTGTCCGGAGGGGAGGCTCTGACGATGTAGATGTTGTGGCCCACCTGGGAACAGATAGCTCATTCCCACCTGGACAGGCCACTGACCTCGATCTGAGCCGTGTGAGTCCGGTAGTACTGGTGGCACAGGATGTAGATGTTGTGGCCCACCTGGGAACAGATAACTCAACTATAGTGTCCCACGGCTAGGCAAAGGCCTGCTCTGGTTCGCCATTCCTGGACTCAATTATTAAAAAAGCTAAAATCAAGTTTAAGAAATGGAAGGCCAGTGCCCCAGCAGTGGGGATATTTAAGGGCTGATGATAGTGAAATACCAGTTTGAGAAGTTTAGTTTGTGTTTTGAATTTTTGTAGCTTCTTTTGTCAGGGTTTCGTCAAGATAAGAGGAACTAAACCGCTGCCTTTTCTCCAAGCCATTGCCATATAGGATAGGAGTATGGCTACTGTTTTTTTCATAACCTGAGTAGGGTTTCACCACCAAGAAACTGCACAGGGCGGTAGCAGTTAATTATTACTTAGATCTTTTGTTACACGACGGGTTTTTCAACGCAATAATAATAGATAAATAAATAAATTTATTTATCGTTGTTAGTAAAGATTTTTAACCTATACCACAGGGTGGGCGCTTCATAGAAACGGCGCGTCAAATATGCCTACTACTATTACAAATGAAACTGTATATCCGTGAACACGTCAGTAACACGTCAATGTGTGCGTTTTCATATTCGAACGTCCCACAGTTACACAAGAACGGGGGAGAAGTGCGAGAAGAAGAAAGAAGGAGCGGGGGGGGGGGTGCCATATTGCGGGAGGGGCAGGGAGTTTCCTTTCTGTACGTAGTACTTATATTAATTCTGTGCCTATACTTATCTAAAATTATTTTTGATAGACAAGTATCCTCCCACAATGTTTTAGAAAGGGTGAGTCATACCTGTCTACGAGAGCTCTCAGAATGATACTGGAGCTACCGCGAAGTCTTTGCAGTAAGGAGCATATAAAGAGGCAATGAAAAGCAACTCACTTCCTTGGGAGACACGCCTTGTACGGGCGCGTCGTCTTCAGAATCAGAGTCCGCGTCCATGGCGTGCTCCTGGTGGAAGGCGGAACACGCAACATCGACCTGGGAATAAACCGAATCGTTATTTACCTACATCATTATTATATAAAGCCATTCCGGAACTCCATGATGACCTAGAAATATATTGAGATCTGTGGATGACATATAACTGACTGACTGTAAACGAAGCGCCATCTAGTAAGTAACACATTATTTAGTGGCGCGTTGTTCCAAGCATGCTTAGGTACTTGGTGCTTTACATTGTAGTACCTCAATTATAGCGCTGGTAACTAGGATAAATGATAACTTTTGACGTAATAAAGATATTGTCGGTATTCTGAAGATGTTTGCATCACGTGTCGATTTTCAGTATGTGTATCATTGTTCAATGATACACGTACTGAAGAACGAACAGGTGTGATGTCTGTATGTGTGTTTTTGTGTATGTACTAACACTAGGTTTTAAGTTATCTGTGCTACTAACAAATTATGATCCCTGTTGGTCGAAATAAAAGATTATTATTATTATTATTATAAAACAGTATTTTGACTCTCCAGCCACTCTCCAGGCCAAAATTACCAAAAACATTGTAGGTCAGAAGACACCCGAATCTCTGGTTTACTTTCCAGTCCAGCAGTAATACTCACCAGCTTAGGGTTCACGTTGTTCAGTATCTACTCCGCGTTATTCTCTTAGTCATCTGGGAATCCATTATGACAATGACACACCAGAAAAGTAGACAAAGTACCAAGTTACACATTACTTAGTCATTGTCACAGGGAGGGCACTTCATAGAAACGGGGGATTATATACCTACCTACTACTACTACTACAAATTAAACTGTACATCCGTGAACACGTCAATAACACGTCAATGTGTGCGTTTTCATAGTCATAGCGTCCCAATCCGCAAACGAACGGGGGAGAAATGCTGGGTACGCCATATTGCGGGAGGGGCAAGAAGCTTCCTTTCTGGACGTAGTGCTTATATTAATTCTGTGACATTACTTAGTAGCGCATTGTTCCGAGCATGCTTAGCTACATTTGATGCTTTAGCTTATACCGTTTTGATGTCATAGATGGCGCTGATGGTAACTAGGATAAAGGCAATAAAGAAACAGTGTCGGTAAAACAGTACCAGTGGTACTCACCAGCTGTTTAGGGTTCATGTTGTACAGTATCCTCTCCGCGTTGTTCTCGGAGTCATTCCGAGACTCCATGATGGCGAGCAGCAGTTTGGATGCGTTGTTCTTCAGCTCCAGAACAAGGTCCATGCGAGTCTTGCCGAGTGGGTTGATGTCGTTCAATATGAGAGCCGTGATGATGTCCAGGCCGTTGCTTTCGTGCGTGGCTATGCAGTTCTGGTTGTCGTGGCACGGGCCTGCGACATGGAAAGGAATATACTGATCACGTCTTTATCTCTAACGGGGTAGACAGAGCCAAGATAAACCCTAGAACTCGAGCCAGAGTGCCGAGAAAACGTGGGAGACCCCAATTGACATGGAAAAAAGCCGCAGAAAGTGACCTGACGAAAAACAACATTGACGCTAAGACGTCCCAGAATTGCCAGTTTAATGTTCAAAAAATTTACGAGACCGCTTTTCTACCCATTTTTCTCCAGAACCCCAATTAAAATGGGAAGAAGGCCGTTGGAAGAAGAAGAAGGGGTAGACAGAGCTAAGAGTCGCGAGACTCTAAGGCCAAGCTTAGCTGGACAGTGGCCTTATTGGTGAATGACTAGTTACATACCCAGGCAGTACTCCGTGAGTCTCCAAGGTCTGGTTGATGAGGGCCACGTTGTCGTTGATGTAGAGGCCCGGAGCCCTAGGCCTCCGGTGGTGTCACAGACTGACTAGTTACATACCCTGGCAGTACTCCGTGAGAGTCTCCAAGGTCTGGTTGATGAGAGCCACGTTGCCCTCGTTGATGTAGAGGCCCAGGAGCCCTAGGCCTCCGGTGGTGTCACAGACTGACTAGTTACATACCCTGGCAGTACTCCGTGAGAGTCTCCAAGGTCTGGTTGATGAGAGCCACGTTGCCCTCGTTGATGTAGAGGCCCAGGAGCCCTAGGCCTCCGGTGGTGTCACAGACTGACTAGTTACATACCCTGGCAGTACTCTGTGAGAGTCTCCAAGGTCTGGTTGATGAGCGCCACGTTGCCCTCGTTGATGTAGAGGCCCAGGAGCCCTAGGCCTCCGGTGGTGGAGCCACAAATGCAGTCCAGGAACATCAGCGTCTCGGATACTAGGTTGTAGTTTGACTTGTTGTTTTGATTGCGCAAAAGGTTCTGAGGAAAAATATGAAAATTGTTATCCGTTTGATTTTTGTGAAATGGAAACCATTTTTGAGTCATCAGGTGGCAGAGAAATGAATAATTAACCTATCTCGTCCCACTGCTGGGCAAAGGTCTCCGTCATTTCTTTCCAAACTTGTCTATCCCTTGCGAATTCCATCCATTTTTCTTTAAAATATTTAAAATCGTCGTCCAACGATTCCTAGGCTTCCCGCGGTTCCTCTTTCCATTATTTGGTATCCAGTGGGTAGCTGAAATGGCCGATTCCTGCCTAATGCATACGTACTTGTAGGTCTGGGTTATGGTTTTCGCACAGCAGTTGTAGGAAGCGCAGGATTGGCCGCATGACGGACACCTTGGCTGGCAGCACGTCTGAACTACCAGCTTCTAGCTTTTTCTCCGCCATTATCTCTTCGAGGACCGTAGTGCCTGAAATATTAATGGTTCCTCATCAAACCAATATTAAAATTCTTCCGTTTAAAAGGCTTAATCTCGGAAACTATTGGGTCTACAGAGACAGTTCTAGTATCAGTTCTATTTAGTCTACTTTATAAGCGTCCAAAAAAAGTGTTTTTCAAAAACTAGTCCTTTAGAGTTAAAATCGCATCAAATTTGAAAAAAAAACGATTTTTTTCGCAAATTTTTCGATTTTTGACAATGTTGCGTTCGGACCTCGAGGTCACAAACTTGGATTATTCATTAGGCAAACATCATAAAGCTAAGAATACACGAGGACACTGACACTCGACACAAATGTCGATACTAGTGTCGTTGCGTCCACACGGTAAGCAATTTTTTGTGTCGACATTTGTGCATACATCTAGTGTCCCCTGTCTACACGAAATGCGATATGCTACACTGACTGCAATTCAGTGTGGTACATTCCGTCGCTATGAATCGACGTGCTGCTGCCGCGATTTTCGCCATATGTGTTTCAGTTAAAATGCGTCGTCGTAAAAAGAGATCGATATGGGTTAAAGACTGGGTTAAAAGAAGAGCACAGCTGGGGGCGTATAATCAATTGTTATCTGTATTATAAAAAACAGAACTATCAAATTTGACGCATACGGTGATGTATAAAGTTAGGTGCTGGAGGCTACTGTACTATCTCGTCGTGTAAGATGAATGATGGCGGTTAAGCCGCGCAGTAGGCGATATATCGGTCTATGCTGTGAGCGGGGGTCGGACGGGTCTCGTCCGGCGAACGCGATTAGTTACCCATGCGCAAGTTTCACCCCCTCCTCTCTCTTCAAGCTTTTATTTAACTTGCAATGTATGTAAGTATGTTCGTTCGGGTGGAATCTTAGAACTCAATTTTGAAGTAGATATCTTCAACCGATTGAACTGAAATTTTGTACACACGTTAAGTTTAGATGACAATGCATTATATGGTATGTGACGTCATTCTAAATCTAATATGGCGGACCATCTAAGAGGGCGGAAAAGTTATTTGTAATGCATTTCTATAATATGGGTATTAAATGAAAGCGTCGTTTATATAAAAGTTTTTTTTTTAAGTTTTTTTACTATTAATTTATTTAAAGGAATGATGGAAAAGAGAGGACGACGAATAATAGAAGAAGATACCGTGGGACATTGTGTGGATGTCAGAGTAGGCGTGCACGGCGGACCCGCACGCGCTAGCGACCTCCTCGTCCATCTCCTCGCCCACCACGAGCGGACCCGCGGGCCGAGCTCCTGCAATAAGATAAATAAAATCCATACTAATATTATAAATGCGAATGTTTGGATGTGAGTTTGTGAGGATGTTTGTTACTCAATCACGCAAAATCTACTGGACGGATTTCGATGAAATTTGGTACAGAGGTAGATAATGACCTGGAATAGCACATAGGCTACTTTTTATCCCGGGAAAAAGCACTGTTCCCGTGGGAAATTCACGCGGGCGAAGCCGCGGGCAAAAGCTAGTAAATAATAAATAATCATTTACTAATAAATAATCATTTAATGATAACCATAGACAATAATAGAAAGAAAGAAAAATCGTTTATTTGGGTATACAAACACCAAAACGGCCTCCGCTTAGCATGTGTCGTGGACCGTGGTACGATTAGTGGCGTGCCGTTCCCGAAATTTTCAAAGAAACAGCGGAAAATTTCTTGAAAATTTCTCGGAAGTATTCTCGAGAACGGATTTTTTTTCTAAAAACCCGAAAAATTCCTGAGAATTTTCGGAAACTGGAAATTTCTCGGCGGCACAACGATCCACAACGCTGGTACTGTACGATCCATAATACCAATTACCATAGACTAACCATAGCATATTACGAGAGGAATAAATACGATAACCTATTTATATGTATTGCGCGAAGACTCCATTCTTCACACTAAAATTATAAAGAGGAACTTTTTGTGAGTTTGTTTGTAGGGGGTAATCTACCGAACTAATGAACCGATTTCAAAAATCCTTTCACCAATAGAAAGCTACATTATACCTGAGTGACAAAGGCTACAATTTATGTATGTACCTCCCGAGCACAGCCGGTGCGGGGAGCTAGTTTTGCATTCAAAAATAGAATAATATGAACATCTTTTTGTATAGGAATCTCTGTAATCTAAAAAAATAAATAATCTGTTGATCCATACATTTTTACAATACCTACTCGCCCAAAATGTATGGAACAGTAGATTTTTTTTTTTGTTGTAATTTCAGAGTCGGTCCCATAAAAGATGCTCATAGTCATGAGCACTTTTACCCCTAGGAAGATTGTTAATGTTTTACAAATCACTCTGTATACCTTCGGGAGCCGGCGCCTTCTTCTCCGTGTGGTTGGTGCGCTGTTTCTCAGAGCTGGTCGCGGCCGTGCTGCTGGCCGCCAAGGATCTAATCTCCTGTTGTGGTACCCTAAACAATAGTTACCTTCGGGAGCCGGCGCCTTCTTCTCCGTGTGGTTAGAGCGCTGTTTCTCAGAGCTGGTAGCGGCCGTGAGCTGGCCGCCAAGGATCTGATCTCCTGTTGTGGTACCCTAAACAATAGTTACCTTCGGGAGCTGGCGCTTTCTTCTCCGTGTGGTTGGTGTTCTGTTTCTCAGAGCTGGTAGCGGCCGTGAGCTGGTCGCCAAGGATCTGATCTCCTGTTGTAGTACCCTAAACAATAGTTACCTTCGGGAGCCGGCGCCTTCTTCTCCGTGTGGTTGGTGTTCTGTTTCTCAGAGCTGGTAGCGGCCGTGAGCTGGCCGCCAAGGATCTGATCTCCTGTTGTAGTACCCTAAACAATAGTTACCTTCGGGAGCCGGCGCCTTCTTCTCCGTGTGGTTGGTGTTCTGTTTCTCAGAGCTGGTAGCGGCCGTGAGCTGGCCGCCAAGGATCTGATCTCCTGTTGTAGTACCCTAAACAATAGTTACCTTCGGGAGCCGGCGCCTTCTTCTCCGTGTGGTTGGTGTTCTGTTTCTCAGAGCTGGTAGCGGCCGTGAGCTGGCCGCCAAGGATCTGATCTCCTGTTGTAGTACCCTAAACAATAGTTACCTTCGGGAGCCGGCGCCTTCTTATCCGTGTGGTTGGTGTTCTGTTTCTCAGAGCTGGTAGCGGCCGTGAGCTGGCCGCCAAGGATCTGATCTCCTGTTGTAGTACCCTAATCAATAGTTACCTTCGGGAGCCGGCGCCTTCTTCTCCGTGTGGTTGGTGTTCTGTTTCTCAGAGCTGGTAGCGGCCGTGAGCTGGCCGCCAAGGATCTGATCTCCTGTTGTAGTACCCTAAACAATAGTTACCTTCGGGATCCGGCGCCTTCTTCTCCGTGTGGTTGGTGTTCTGTTTCTCAGAGCTGGTAGCGGCCGTGAGCTGGCCGCCAAGGATCTGATCTCCTGTTGTAGTACCCTAAACAATAGTTACCTTCGGGAGCCGGCGCCTTCTTCTCCGTGTGGTTGGTGTTCTGTTCCTCAGAGCTGGTAGCGGCCGTGAGCTGGCCGCCAAGGATCTGATCTCCTGTTGTAGTACCCTAAACAATAGTTACCTTCGGGAGCCGGCGCACATTGGAACCCCGCCATACAAGGTAGTGCTCGTAACTCGATTTTCGAAAAGAGGGTATATTTAGAATCTATTTATCGTAAGTCATAAAGGAGGGTATAATGAATTATGTTTCATACACAGTCAGTATCTGTCAGCTATCAATTGAGTGCCAGGCTACGTCAAACTTCAGGCAATAGCAAATTGTCATAATAATTGCGTACCGGTGAGCAGTACATTTACTTTATTTTCTCATAATTGTTTGTTTTTAAAGAAAAAAATCAAATTGTCTCTTGTAGATGATGATATATAGATGATATTTCAACTTTTATATCGAATTATTGTCTGTTTTTTTATATCATTTATTCATGGTAAACATTATGAACTTGAACTTTAAGAAAAAAAATATTTTCTTCTCAACGCGCAAACTCCTTGCAAAAGTAATAATTAGATGTTACTACAGAAACCTTCAGGATAGAGTAAACGAAGAGAAAAGTAAAAGTAAGTTGCGGGTTTTCGAAATATTAATTTTTTTTTGCTATGACATTTTAATCAGGCATTGGTCTCATCATGAATTTGACTAATTTGTTAGAGATTTTACTACTTATTTTAAAATTAAATGTTGATTACCAGTTTATAAAATTATAATCTGTGTAATATATCAATATTTTATTATGTTTTAAGGTAAAAGTACGTATACCATTACTCGAAAAAGTTGTGTGACCTACTTTTCAAAAGAAAATTTAAGTCAATGTTTTAGTAGGAAATCTACAAGGGAAAAATATGGGGATTATTTTTAATAATATTTAGTGTCATCAGATCCTATAATCATACATAGACGATCCCTGCCAGTGTTAGAATAAAAAATGTTTTATCCCGAAGCTGAAGCTATCGAAATATTTACTTTATCCTGAATGAATCTTGCTTAAAAAATATTTTTTTATTTAATCCTAATCCTAATTAATATTATAAATGTGAAAGTAAGTTTGTTTGTTTATTTGTTTGTTAACTCTTCACGCTTTATCTCTCCTGAACCAATCTTCCTGAAATTTCGCATACACACAGTTCGAAGTACTGAAAAGGACATAGGATACCTTTCTTCCCGGGAAAAACCACTGTTCCCATGGGAACTTCACGCTAGCAAAGCCGCGGGTAAAAGCTACCTGTTAGTTTTTGAACTTTACGTACCTATTTATTTATTCATATGCAGTCACCAATATATCAATCGTAATAAAATAATATTTTCTTTTAGAAACGTCCTAATCTCAATCTGTCAAAATAGAATCGCTATTCGAGTAGTCACTTATTATGTTGACTGTACAAGTGAACTGTTTACCCATACTACCATACTAATATTTCCTTACCAACTGTCTGTCTGTCTTTTACGCTTTCGCGGTAAAACAGCTTGATCGATTTTAATGAAATTTGGTATATAATTAAAGACCTGCGGTCAAATATAGGCGACTTTAAAAAAAATATCAACGCTCAATACGCTGCAAACGGGATGAAAGTTTGTATGAAAAACATTTCATATACTTTTTGCCGCGGGCGTAGCCGCGGGCAACAGCTAGTACTCTATGTAGCACTACAAACTGTTTCTAATATGTCATATTTAATTCCTAAATACATTTCATTACTTAATTACACTGGTTATAGTTTTGAGCACTGGGGTCCCAGTGTGCGGCGCCTTCTTCTCCGTGTGGTTGGTGTTCTGTTTCTCAGAGCTGGTAGCGGCCGTGAGCTGGCCGCCAAGGATCTGATCTCCTGTTGTAGTACCCTAAACAATAGTTACCTTCGGGAGCCGGCGCCTTCTTCTCCGTGTGGTTGGTGTTCTGTTCCTCAGAGCTGGTAGCGGCCGTGAGCTGGCCGCCAAGGATCTGATCTCCTGTTGTAGTACCCTAAACAATAGTTACCTTCGGGAGCCGGCGCCTTCTTCTCCGTGTGGTTGGTGTTCTGTTCCTCAGAGCTGGTAGCGGCCGTGAGCTGGCCGCCAAGGATCTGATCTCCTGTTGTAGTACCCTAAACAATAGTTACCTTCGGGAGCCGGCGCCTTCTTCTCCGTGTGGTTGGTGTTCTGTTTCTCAGAGCTGGTAGCGGCCGTGAGCTGGCCGCCAAGGATCTGATCTCCTGTTGTAGTACCCTAAACAATAGTTACCTTCGGGAGCCGGCGCCTTCTTCTCCGTGTGGTTGGTGTTCTGTTTCTCAGAGCTGGTAGCGGCCGTGAGCTGGCCGCCAAGGATCTGATCTCCTGTTGTAGTACCCTAAACAATAGTTACCTTCGGGAGCCGGCGCCTTCTTCTCCGTGTGGTTAGAGCGCTGTTTCTCAGAGCTGGTCGCGGCCGTGCTGCTGGCCGCCAAGGATCTGATCTCCTGTTGTGCTTCACGCATTTTGTCGTAGAACACCTAAACAAATGGGCTTATTGTTTAAAAAAAAGTCACCGCTGATAGAAATATTCTAGTGTGAACGATTTTAGAAATGATTAACTCTAGTACAGGTCTCGTCATATAAAAAGAACGCTGGAAGAGAGGAGGGAGTGAGCTTGCGCATGGGTACGACTGACGAACCAATCGCGTGCGCCACCAAATAGACCGATAAATCGCCTACTGCGCAGCTTAACCGCCAGCGTTTATCTTATATAACGCGACCTGTAAGTACTATTTAGTTTACTGAGGTGGTGGTCGAGTAGTTAAGACGCCCGCCTGTTGTCATAAGGACCTAGGTTCAAACCTACTCGTGCCACATAAGTTTGCATACCAATCTGACTCATGTATGGTAGTTTTCATGGACCACTACTTGCTTCCGGTGAAGGAAAACATCGTAAGGAAACCTGCACACTAGCTAACTGTTAAGTTTACTACCGTGTATATGACCACTGCCGCTAGATAGCGGTAGTTGTCAAGTCATGTCAGATGCCTTTAGGTGACTTGAGAACAACCTGACATGACTGTACTCTCTCTCTCAGCCAAAAGACGTCCACTGCTGGACAAAGGCCTCCCCCAAGGATTTCCACAACGACCGGTCCTGCGCTGCCCGCATCCATGCGCAACCCGTGACATGACTGTACACACTCGATAAAAATAAGATTTTATTACTTAAAATAAATAATTAAAAAGTAACTTATTAAATAGCTAGAGTTACAAAGGGCGCAATTCCCTTGGGTTTTAAAGAGATAAAGATTTGAAATGAATATAAATATTTGATATTACCTTTAGGAATGCCTGCGAGATCTCTCCATTTTGCAGCTTAGTGAATATGCTGTGCTGTATTATAGGGTTGCCACCTTCCAGGAGAGCGATACCTAAAAAAAGGTAATAATAATTGGTTCCCAAACTAGAAACCCTGTATCTTGGTAACCTGGAGGGAGCACAGTTAATATATGAAATTTTTGCACATTGATTAAGAATTCTAAATATAAATAAATAAATATATACGGACAAATCACACAGATTGAGTTAGCCCCAAAGTAAGTTCGAGACTTGTGTTATGGGATACTAACTCAACGATACTATATTTTTATAACAAATACATATATAGATAAACATCCAAGACCCGGGTCAATCTGAAAAAGATCATTTTCCATTTTGACCCGACCGGGGATCGAACCCGGGACCTCCGGTGTGGCAGTCCGCCGTGATGACCGTTGGGCCACGGAGGTCGTCATCCTAACTAATCCCAACTAATATTTTAAATGCGAAAGTAAGTTTGTTAGTTACATCTTCACGTTTTATCTACTGAACCAATCTTCCTAAAATTTCGCATACACATAGTTAGAAGTACTGAGAAGGGTATAGGGTACCTTTCATCCAGGAGAAAAGCACTGTTCCTATGGGAAATTCACGCAAGCAAAGCCGCTGATACTAACCAAGTTGTATGGCCTCCAGGAAGATAGCGGGTCGGTTGGTGCTCTTGATGACCAGGTCTACCACCAGGTCGGAGGCGCCTTCCTTGTCCAGGTGCGCCTGGACTTGCGCCAGGGTTTGTCCAGTACGTAACAGTACTTTGGCTGCATGAGAATGGAATGTATTAGGGTTGCTACACACATATTTGGGCAAAAGTTTATACACATACATACATACGACACAATCATAATTATTTTTATATACATAAAATGAAAGACCCGCTTGCCGTTCCCCTCTTCTTAACATTGCGCACCCGACAGAGTTTATAATGTACCAAATGGAGAACAGAGATATTACTTATATAAGATAACTGTTGTATAATTTAAATTGCAACAAATGTTTTGAATTGAATCGACACAAACGGGAGGAAATCGAACACTTTGATTCGAACATTCATAAGAATGTTCAGGAGCCAAAGTATAAAATAAATTAATTACTAAATGGAATGGATTAATAAACTAGGATTAATTGTCCTTGGGGGAGGCCTTTGTCCAGCAGTGGACGTCTTTCGGCTGAGAGAGAGAGAGAGGTTTAATTACTGGGACTTGTTTAATGGCAGGCACAATTAAAGCTGATTGGGCTTAGATAATCGAGTCAGTAAATTGGAATTTGAATTATAAAAGGGTAAAAGAACGATAGAGACTTTTAAAGAGTTAGCAATTTTGTTTTTTTTATTAGTTCGGGTAAGATAAGTCGTGCGAAGTGACATGCAGAAATGAACACCAAACAGTGAACCAGTGAATAGCATGCTTTTTGTAACGCCTTTTTTAGTATTTTTCAAAGTGATTCGGCGATTTTTGGTGAAAGGAAAACTATCAATTCTGGGGCTTCGAAGCCTTGTAATATTACAGAGGTTTCCTTTAAATATGTATAAGGTTTAATAACTGGCGAAATACTATAATAATATCTAGGAAAATTACAAATATAAATACACAACCCCTTTTGTTTCTAACAGTAGGATTGGTTTTTGTTTATGTACGTTTATGGGAGTGGAGCTCCAGTGCACAGTTAGTAACATTGTACTCAAAGAAAACCTCTGATAAATTTCAAAAAAGTGGAATATTAACTGTTCTTGTCGATAAAACAGTGCCAATATATCGTCACATTGAAAGTACTGTTTTACCGACAAAATTATCATAAATAACAGTGCTGAACAGAAAGCCGTGAATACAGTCGTCCAATGGCCCACCTGTCTTGATCTGATGCGGATGGACCTCTGCATGCGGAATAAAAAAACACAGCTAAGTCTATGGCTAGTCACAATTGTCGTTGATCAGTTGTAGAAAGGCGACTTTGTTTAGTACAGGGAAGTAATAGATACTCGATTTTATTAATTTCATGGTTTAGTATAGGAGAAAATATTAAAAAGAAGCAGTTAGGCGGTTTAGAAACACTGATAGGTGTGGATCGATAGAAGTCGCCATTAGAAATGACAATTTAAAAATAATTTAATCTCTGTAGTTACAAGAAATACAAAACAATAATAATATCATATAGTTTTATTAAATTCCAACAAATAAACACGAAAAACAAAGTCACCTTTTAATAATAAAACAAATGTTGTCTAAAACTATAAAAGTTGTGATGTATGTGAATAATCAAATACTATATAAACTCTAAGAGTTTATATAGTATTTGGAATAATCAACATGTCCATAGCATGTTTAAACTAAGACCCACAATACTTATGTTAAAACTAAATTAGAATATGAAGGACAAGTGTTAAGAATTGTTTAGTTCGATCTATAAATCTAGATTATACACTTCAGTGTGCAGATTTTACCGCTACCCTGTGCTATCTATAGTTAGTAAATTGAAGATCTACGATAAAAATATGTATGTGTGTAGAAAAATGTTCGTGATTCTCTTATGCTGGGGCCGCATCTGCGGCTATCGTCACGAAGCTTCGTACTATGACACGATACACGCAAATGTGACCGGCCGTATTCGGGTATCGTCGCGAATTATCGGGCTGCGTCTTCGTTATCGCGCGGGTGGCGGTACGTCAAAGGATTTTAGCGCGCTAACATTTCGTCCTAAGTGGTCAGACTAGCGTTGTTCATTTTGATGTTTGTTTTCAGCTCGTTTTGACGTGTCCTGTGTGACCGGTGCTGTAACTGTTTATTGGCTTCAATTAGCTTGTTAAATGCATAATGGAGTGGAGTGATGAAATGGTTTTTTTGTTTTCATCCACCATCTTCTTTTTCGAGGTTTCTTTTTAGTTTTCAATAAATGCAGTATGTAATTGTTAGCACACATGTAAAAATAAAGAAATTCATCGTCGTCCATATTCACGCTCAGTTCAAACATCTGATGGCGATGACGCAAGTTTGTAAAAAATAACGAAGTTGCAAGTCTGACCACGACTTTATCGCGATATTTTTTTAATGTACAAAATGAACGAAGCTTCGCCACGCATTGCTTCGGGACGATAGGCGCAGGTCCGGCCCCAGCATTAGTATGCAATTGTTTTTTTATATTAAGAAGAATCATAACGGTTAGGCGTAGAATGTTCATTTCGCAAAATGTCCAACGTCGAAAAATATCAGGACATTCTGAGGATTCGAATATTTTGAGAAATGGACATTTTGCGACCGCTGGACATTTTGCAAAGTGGACATTCTGCGCCCAAACGAATCATAAGTGCAGTCATATCTCAAAGATCATATCGCCTTGTTGATTCTGACTGTACATGACAATGACTATGTAGTGTTAATTTATAATTCATTTATTCTTGTTTCCTGTAGAGGTTTACATTGGTTGATATATTAATTATTTTCATCGGAAAGTACATGAATGAATGTTGTAAAGTGACGTCTTTAGAGAAAATGCAGCAGTGGAGTTTGTTGCGCCGCCTCTTCTCCACTTGCGCTTTGGAGGCGGTGGTAACCTTAGCTTTTAGTAATTTTATGACGTTAACTAACTAAAAAACAAATATACGACGATTTAAAAGCTGTTTTTAGCCCATTTAAATAAAATCATTTTTATTTAATTTCACCCAGGAAGGGTGTTGTAAGTACGTAACATAAACGAGTGTAGGTACTTACCACCAGGACCATGTGTGACTGTGATGGAAGGTTGTGGAGGCTGTATCTTGGGCTCTGACTTGCGAGTCACGAAGTATTGCGAGAGCAGCTTGCTGCGGAGTTGGTTGCCCTGGACAGGTTTAAAAAATAACATCGTTTATCTCTCCACATGTAAAAATATCTTAAGTATGAGTACAAATTAGGATGTGAACTTTTTAGTGGAGATAACTGGTACTTAGCTAGGCAGGTGTAACTAACTATTATGGTGCAGCGACTAATGCGGTGTTAATAGGATATCAATTTGGTTTGGTAGGTAGGTGTACACCTATATTACACAAGTCACCAGAAATAGGTACAGAGTACCAGACACAGGTACATTCATATTCAGATATTCGACCTATATCACTTATCACTGACTGGTACATTGACGAAATTTGGTACACAGGCGTAAAATGAAATCAAGAAAAACATCCGCGTGAATTTCCCACGGGAACAGTGCATTTTCCCGGGATGAAAAGTAATCACCCTATGTATTTCTAACTATGTGTATGCGAAATTTCAGGAAAATAATGCGTGAAGAGGTAACAAAGAAGCTAAATGTCGCATTTATAATTTGAGATACTGACATTAAGGTAAATGGTAAAACTAAATAGACTTATAATAATAATGTTCCACGGAGGTTCTTTGTATTTTTTTAATGGCAACACTGTTATGATTATGTTTATGACCCACCATCACAGTCAAAATTAAAAATATTTTAGTGTGAAGGTCGGGAATTTTTTTATTTCACTGGTCTAAAGGTTCAGTGTGAAGGTGGGTCTGTCGGGGAATTAACTTCAAACCATACCTTCTCTCCATACTCTGGGTCGGCAGCCATCATCTCCCGCAGAGTCCTCAACACTTTGACACATAACTTCTCTTCTTTCTCTTCTAGAAGCTTCTCCGTGTGGCGGATAAGTCTGGAACCAAACGGATTATCAACAACAATCAATATATACACATATATATAAAACTAGTTGCGTCCCGGGGTTTGCTTCCGTCGGAATTTCGGGATAAATTTAAATAAATACCCTATATTGCATCAAAATCCATCTAGTAGATTTTGCGTGATTGAATACTCGTAACAAACATTCTCACAAACTCATATCCAAACTTTCGCATTTATAATATTAGATGATTCTTCCGTTACTGAGTGACTGACAGACAACGCACAGCCAAAACTACTTGGTGTAATAAGCTGAAATTTTGCGTATGGGTTCCTAAGGAAGTGTAGGGGAGCTAAGGAAGGCTTTCCCGAAATTTCCACAAAAACAAAGTCATGGAACCATGCTAGTATAATTATTTGTTTAGTCGTATGGCATGCATAATTATGTCCAGAGTATATAATGAAGATGTACAAAATTTCCTCAGTAAATAGACCTAAAAAGAAAGAAACACATAGTTACAGAAGGTAAAATACATTCATACATATATAGAATCACGTCTTTATCCCTTACGGGGTAGACAGAGCCAAGAGTCGTGAGACTCGAAGGCCACGCTTAGCTGAATAGGTAAAATAACCTGGATATAAAGATGCCGCTGGTGTCCGCGTGGTGTGTCCCCCCGGAGAACAGCAGGTGCGGCTTGTACAGGATGTCCACCAGCAGGGACAGTTCCCGCAGCAACAATACCTGGATATGAAGATGCCGCTGGTGTCCGCGTGGTGTCCCCCCCGGAGAACAGCAGGCGCGGCTTGTACAGGATGTCCACCAGCAGGGACAGTTCCCGCAGCAACAATACCTGGATATGAAGATGCCGCTGGTGTCCGCGTGGTGTCCCCCCCGGAGAACAGCAGGTGCGGCTTGTACAGGATGTCCACCAGCAGGGACAGTTCCCGCAGCAACAATACCTGGATATGAAGATGCCGCTGGTGTCCGCGTGGTGTGTCCCCCCGGAGAACAGCAGGTGCGGCTTGTACAGGATGTCCACCAGCAGGGACAGTTCCGCCTGCAGCAGTGGACGTAGTTGTTCTTCCAGTAGGGACACTATCTCCTGAAGCCCCTCCATCACCGACCGGTCGTTTTGAAGATTCGACTGAGGAAGAAACAAGCTATTTATTAAAAAAATAAACAACACTACTGACAACTTACATAGCACCAGGGCTTGCTAACCTGGTTAAAATTCTAAACCAGCTCACTCGATGCGCCATACATTTAAAAAAAGAGCGTTTTAAATCAGTTACGGTTGAGCAAAACCATATATTATTTCTGGTTATGTTCAAAGCGCGATATCATTTCAGTTCCTGTTCAAAATACCGGAAAGACCCAAAACATTTCGCTCTTTTCGACGATCGTATTCTATCTCGCTCTAACTATGATTATTTTTCACTCTCGCTCGATATAAATCTAACCAATCTACACGTTGAGACTTGCAAATGCGTAAGTGAGATAAAACGCTGAGCGATATACCCGTCCTTGTCACTCGCCCGAGCGGGATTAACCAGGTAATTTCCGCTCGCGAGACCGATTCAAAAGGGTTTTCACTCCGATCGTAATGGCCCGAGCGTTACTGCGTAACCAGGTCAAAACACTTGTTTTTTAGGTTTTTTATTAACCGGTTTCAAGCCCTGCATAGCACATGTCACTCGAAGGAATGAAAGGAATCTTAAAATACCCCTCACATCAAAATCTGTTAAGCCGTTCACGACTAATGGTGGAATAAAGAAACTTACATACATGAACCCTGAAAACATAACACTCCTTTTTTGGTCAGTCGCGCAAAAAACCATTTTCAATGTTAAAATTAATTTCTACATCCAATCTTCACGCATTTTACAACTTGGAGAGCTGATGCCAATAGTTAAGAGTCCGTTTGCAAAATTTACATTTCGGCAACGGTCTCGCTCGCACGATATAATTTTTTTATAACTCAGACTCAAACTTACATCGTGCGAGCGAGACAGTTGCCGAAATATTATTTTTTGCGAACTGGCTCTTAAAAGCTCAACGCCTATTTAGAAATTAATTCTTCTCCTTAGCGTGTCGCTGACTGATTGATTAGTATGTCAACGCAAAATCGAAACCGCTGAACGCAGAAACTTGCAATTTTGCAGAGAGGTTTTTTATACTTGGGTATAGCGTTAGTGAACACCGAGAAAGAAATTATGGAAATTCCACCCCTAAAAATCGAAATCGAAGGCAAAATCTAGTTTTAATTTAAAAAATAAAATATTTAGATTAGAAAACTACATCATTTAAGTATAACAACAACAATATGACTTGCCTGTGAAGCCATTTTCTCCAATTTGGAAGTTTTCGAAGCCAGCAGCCATTTGCTGGTCTGTCTTGACAGTGCGGCAGCCTTCTCGAACACCGTCTGTATTTTAGCCTCTAGTTCTAAAGGTATTGCTATGCTGCGTGATTTGGCTGTGAAAAAAGAATAAATCCAGTCAAGCGTGAGTTGGACGTAGAGTTTCGTACCTTCAAAAAGTATTAGTTTAAATAAACGCCACTTGCTTCCAATGAAAGAAAACATCGTGAGAAAACCTGCACTCTGGCTGATAATTAGATAGTTGGTTGGCTAGTGTCAGTGTGTGAAATGGAGAAAGCAATGGCAAACCACTCCATTAAAATTGCCAAGAGTCGTTGTGTGTGTTTCATTCCATATAATGACCACGACCCTCAGTGATGAGGAAATACGACTAAAGGGAGAGAGAAACACCCAATACAAGTTCCAGACGAAACAAAAAAGAAACATTTTATTTCCATGTTAGAAATGTCTAATAGATAGATAGATCAATACTTTATTGCACCACTTATAGAAAAGAACATACAAAGTTGTAACAAAAAAAGTAAATACATAAATGAGGGCAATGGCGGATCGCAAATGCAATTTCAACCAACCTTTGAGAGGAAATAGGTAGAAGTGAAATGAGTAGGGTGCAGTAAAATTTTTTCCGAAAGAGACCTATAAATTTCACCATATAAATAGCTCCCTAGCCTAGATTGCAAGCCGTTCGATTTCCATTAAGATTTTAGATATTTACTAGCTGTAGCCCGTTGCTTCGCCCGCGTGATTTTAGCTTAGATGAAAAATCTTTTTGTATTTCAAACTGTAGTAACCTAAACTCCAGTAACCACTCAAAATTTCAGCCATTTGGTTATCCCGTGTCTCGCAGGAATATATTAGGTACTCGTAGTACTGCCGCGGTGTTAAAATGAATCAAGTGATATTTGATTCAATAAACGATCTTCGTCTGCTCGTTATCTACAATTTTCCGTGTACCACCACTCCCACCCCGAGTCCCTCTTTGTCCTATCCCTCGTCCTGTCTATTTATACGTCGTCAGTAGAAAATGCTCATCAGGTTAAACGACTTTTGCTAAGGCGCCATTTCAATATATGTAATAGTGTAGCTGGTCTCTTGGAATTCTTCATCAGATGATCCTGATCTTCGATTTTCAAGAATAGAAAATGCTCGTCAGATTGATAAACTTTTGCAAAGATACCATTTCCATATTTCTTAAAGTTTAGCTGTTCTGTAAAGGTTCTTCATCAGGTGTTTCAAAATTAATTATTGCCTATATGTAGCTCAGGCTTAATAGCTATACAACAAACGTACATACATACAGACAGACAGACAGATAAAAATATCCAAAAAAAATTTTTTGCTTTCTATTTATATTTTTACTGTTTTGTTATATGTATAGATAATCCCACAAACTGGAACTTACCAACTTCGCTCAGCGTTCGGATCACAGACATATAATTAGAAGCAGACCCAATATAACAGATATCAAGTGACGCCGATTTTCACACATACACAAATGTCACTTGGACAGGGCCGAACTAGGACGTAATATAAATTTTATTTTTATTAAATGTAATTATGTATGTACGTAGGTAAGTATAAAGATATTGGGACACTTGGGAAAATTGGTTAATTTCAAAAATACCGTATAGCCTCACTCTATCCTCGTCCTGCCCAATGTCATTTTAAAATACCAAAATACGCTTCACACGTCCTGCCCAAGCTTAAAAACTGTAAGTTAGCAATTCTGCCCACTGTCATCCAAAAATCACATATTTAAATTTCGCTCCTAAAACTCAAAATGTCCTGTGATTCGTCGTTTTGTTGCTTTCACATGATTAGTCGGAATGTTGGCAGTAGGATGGACACCATTTTTAATGTAATAGACAAGAAATCTCACGTCAGTGCCGGTCCATGTGTTCAAAAATGGCGCCACGTAGGAAACAAGGTACGTTTTTATCCATATTTTTCAATGTAATCATTGAAAAAGAATTAACAAAAGTTAATTTTAATCCAATTACTAAGTAGAAAATAAAATGATGTAATTATTTTATCAGTAACTTTTCATTTAAATTTTTTATGAATGCCGAAAGTAATTATGTCCTTTTTAAATCACATTGGGCAGATTTGATTTATTTTATTTGTTGTTGTTATAGATTTGAATGGAAAGTAAATACAAGATTTACTGGCGAATTCGGCTTTATTTCTTTACATGAAGATTGCGGTGATCCGGAATATACTCCAGGGTGCAAAGGCGATCGGTAAGCTGTAGTAACTCTTCAGAATCTGAACAGAAAACCAGGACGAACGAGCCAAATTCTCCTATTAGAGCACCAAGAGGTCGTTCTCATGGATGTTCTCGGGATCGAGCATGGTCTGGAGTGAACAGGCCATCTGCATCAGGATCGACGCAAAGTACTTGGTCGAAATAAAGATTTGAACCTAAAAGCTTCAATTATATGGAGCCTTCTTACATGCCTAATGATACAGAAGGATTTTCCATCATAGATTATTTGAAACAGTATTTTGATGGGAAATTATATAGAAAAGTACAACCAAACGTCAGTAAAACTTGATTAAATTCAAGTAGTACTTGTAAGGCAAAGAGCTGAAAATGATATGTGATATAATGATAATAATTGATCTCTGATAAAGGAAATAAATGTTGATTTTGATAAATTTCTACTTTAATTTCATTGTGCCCAATATCCCTTAAAAAGGACAAATAAAACAGTGGTCGTTTAGAAAGTTCTGCCCGATGTACTTTAAAAAGAACAAAATATATTAAGGTAATGCCTTTGTTAATCTATAAAATATGATAACTACATACCCCAAAAAATATATAAAAAATATATCTTATATGTTAGTATAAAATTTCATGAAAAGTTGTTTTGGGCAGGAAGGACTTGACGAATATTGTCATTCAAAAAGAACAATGGGCATATTTAACAACATATAAATAATAAGCTTGAGCAGGACGAGGCTATACATTGAAAACACTGATATTGGTACCTATACCTAACATATAAATTAAAAATTAATGTTCACACTGAGTTCGGCCTACTAAATTCTACTAGTACATGCCCTGTCAAATAAAGATACCTTCTGACAAAAACTAAAAGATTAGACGATATAGTCGATGCTACGACGTTGATAGGTATTAGAACCTGTTCACTATAGTTGTAAATCAGTATTCTACCCACAACAGCATTTGCAAATAAAACAAGACGCGACAAACAATCCATTGTAAACAAAGAGAATCCATATTTACCTGTGATGTAACGTAGTACACATTCTTATGTACGTAAAAATAAAACCATTAACTAAAAACACTTGTTATTAATAATTAAAAACAAGAAAAACTTAAAACCAAAACTTAAAACTAAACTTAAAACTAAAATTAATCTAAAGAAAATAATAACTAAATAAAACACTAAAGGAAATGTAACCTATCTTAAATTATTTACAAATAAACTATACAAATCATTAAAACATATTTACAAGTTAACTTCTTAATACAGAAGTTGGTCAACTCGCAAATGTCTGGTTTCGTATTTGTGTCTGCAACATGCTGCATTTTTTATGTGAGGATTTTAGTTCTTTTGTCTCGATGCGCGAGCGACCGGTCCACATTGGCATAGACTGCTCAGTGCCGGACACACGTATTACGAGCTCATCTCAGTTTCGTACTTCGATATACGTTGTAAATTCTTATAACTAGAAAGTGCAGTACATTATACCGGATAATTAATATCTGAATAATATTGATAAGTAAAGCACACAAGTAATTATAAAATCTGTGAGTGTCGTTCAAACCCGAAATTCGGGTTCCAGATTTGGGCTTACGCTCCTCAACACAATCACACGCCTCGGGTGAACAATCCGCTGGTGGGATCACCATCCCGGATCCCCGGCGTCCCAGAACCACCGAGTGCTGGACACCTCCACCATCACCAGGACAGTACCTCTTTGCAGGAGAACTGAATTACCGGCATAGTAGGGCCCTTATAAATCCACCCCCTGTATTTCTTACTTAAATTATATTATTTTTTATATTTGACTGTGTTGTGGCTCATTTACCACCCTTACCACGTCATAGTGAAAACTGAATCCAGGAGTTTTATTATAACTTGCACTGTTACATTTGTACGCACTGCACTTCACCATTTTCAGTTTGTGTTTTAACAACTATTGAAGCAAAACCCACGATTATTTTACTGTATTTCGGCACAAATTTGTTAGAGTAACATTGACAGCGTCACTCATCAATATGGCGACCGATCGTAATCGTGCTTCGCGTCGTCATTTGTTTATGTTTGCGTTAATGTTGCTATATAGGAAAAAACAGGATGGCGCATATGACGACGTCATGGGTAAAAAAGAGACAGCATATCAAAGATAAAAGTATAACTATAACTACGATTTAATGTTAGGTCTGCTTCTATTATATGTCTGTGGTTCGGATACACTTCTCAACGTTGA
Source organism: Ephestia elutella (assembly GCA_018467065.1). NCBI lineage: Eukaryota > Metazoa > Arthropoda > Insecta > Lepidoptera > Pyralidae > Ephestia > Ephestia elutella. The sequence goes on from CM031590.1 coordinate 2,590,368, forward strand.
GCTTCTGAGGCGGACTGAGCCACGGGCACTGGTAGATGCTGAACGTAGTCTGTAGCAGCTTCACGAATATCGCTGTGTGTGCGTATGAGCCTCGTTACTCACCAACTTCGCTCAGCGTTCGAATACACTTCTCAACGTTGAGCTTCTGAGGCGGACTGAGCCACGGCCACTGGTAGATGCTGAACGTAGTCTGTAGCAGCTTCACAAATATCGCTGTGTGTGCGTATGTGCCTCGTTACTCACCAACTTCGCTCAGCGTTCGGATACACTTCTCAACGTTGAGCTTCTGAGGCGGACTGAGCCACGGGCACTGGTAGATGCTAAACGTAGTCTGTAGCAGCTTCACAAATATCGCTGTGTGTGCGTATGTGCCTCGTTACTCACCAACTTCAGTCAGCGCAACGCATCGGCAGCGCATACACGCTCGCACTCGTACGCTCTCGCTTTCATTCGCGTCGTCGTACGTCACAACTTGTTTTAGTTTTTGTAAGGTGCCAGTGATCTTAACCTGGACTAAACTACGATGGACGGGAAGGATTGTCCCCTATGCTCGGATATCCTCACTGAGGGTGCTTATTGCATTGCCTGTGGCTGCAACCTGCACTATCATTGTGCTGGTATTACTGAGGTGGGGTACAGAAAGCTGGGAGAGCGTAAGAACACGTGGCGGTGCCATAAGTGCAAGCAATCAGGAGGGCAGCGTACGCTGCAGGCAGAGTCTGCCCCTCCATCTCGGCCAGCTTCACCTGCTGCTGACGGTGAGCCTTCGTCGTCGGTCATCCTCGCAGAGATAAGATCGTTATCTGCGAAGATTGAGCCGCTAACCATAGATGTGAAGGCACTGCGCGAGGAATTCACCAAAAGGGTTACTAATGTTGAGGAACGACTATCACATTTAGAAAATGACAATAAGGAACAACTTGTTCACGTCCACGGTAAGCTGGACAGAATAGAGGAGGATATAAGAGATAAAGAGCAGTGGGCTCGTCTCAGCAACGTGGAGATTAAGGGTGTTAAGCAGACGAAAAATGAAAATCTACTTGACATCGTCTATGCTATCGGAACTAAAGTAAATTATCCTGTTAAGAAGGAATCGATAAGCTTTGCCACACGAGTTCCATCCCGAGGACCCGATAAACCCATTATTATTTGCTTTAATAGCCGTTACATCAAAGAAGATTTTATTGCAGCGGCCAGGGCCAAGGCCAAGGAATCCCCGTTGACAGCCACCTCGTTGGGACTGGGCACTAGCGGCCAGGTCTACGTCAACGACCATCTGACGGCGCACAATAAGGCCCTATTAGCGAAAGCCAAGAAAATTAAAAATGAGTTGGGTTTTGCCTACCTGTGGGTGAAGCATTGCAAAATATTCCTACGGAGGGACGACACATCTCCCATTGTCACTATAAAGTCAGAAAAGGACCTTGCCAAGTTGCACAAGACACCTCCAACATAAATCACTTAGTTGTTGAGAATCCCAGTGTTTATTTTTCGGTCAATAACACCAATCTAAAACTATCCTATATATACTTTGTCTACTATTCTTTGAAACTCTTATTTATAATAAAAAACACGGTTCATAGTGTTATGTGTTACATCCTAATTTCATATTATTGCGCTATAACATATTTACGTTGTGTCGTTGTAAGTTTTGTTTATGTAAGTGGTTGCGGTTTGAGAAGCGTCTGCATATCTCCGTTGCATAATGGAATGTGTTGCTGGGCCGCCGAGGCAGGTAAAAAACTTGTTTACGACCGTCTGCACGCAATTTTAGCCTTTACAGTTCAAGCTATTAGGTTGCCTTTAATTCTTTCAAACGTGTTATTTTTTAATCACAGTCTCGGCGTTCTTTTGTTCGAGGGATTACTTAGCGATAAGCAGTCGGGTATTCTGTATAGGCATGCTATGATTACATTTATTTTAATAGTGCAGTTGCGAACTGCTAATTTATACTATAGGCATTTATTGCATTTAGAGAATTTATTTATTATTTTTATAGTTAATAACCTTAACAGTGTCTTCTTCTATTGAAGTTTACTATCAAAATGCCCGGGGACTGCGCACAAAGACCCATACTTTCTTAAGAAACGTGTATCTTAACTCTTACCCCATTATTATCATCACTGAGACTTGGCTGCTGGACGGTATATGTGATGCCGAGTTATTTGACAGCCGCTATCTAGTGTGGAGACGAGACCGTGATTATTCCCGTACTGGCCAAACAAGAGGAGGTGGTATATTGATTGCTGTCCGTAGGGATTTGGCGGTAACGGAAATGAGCGACTGGCGTAGTTCTGCGGAAGATCTGTGGGTAACTATTTTATTTAGTTACACACAACCCACTGTTACATATAAGTTACATATTTGCGCTCCGTACCTATTTCGGGAGAATAATGGCAACTCCTATAAACAACAGCTGTTGAATTTTCAGAACAAATTAAGCGAGGTTGCACTTGCCAATCCACTAGATAAAATTTTAGTTGTGGGTGACTTTAACTTTGCTGACAACGTAACTTGGTCCTCTACCGGTGACAGTTTAGAATTGACCCCAACAAATATTCAAGGTAGCCATTTAACAGATTTTATTGATGTTCTCAATATTTGTAGTCTTAGTCAGTATAATTCAGAGATTAATTTTAGGGGAAGATTGCTCGATCTAGTACTGTCTAACTCACCGGTGACGGTAAGGTCATGCGTCCGGCCGCTGGTTCCGGAGGACGCGAATCATAAGGCTTTATGTATTCAAGCTGACTTTGTAAGTATCCATGAGCTCGAATATAACTCGATGCGCAGGTACGAGGGGTGGCTGATAAGTAATCTACCTAAATATGAAAGAAAAGACATAGATGGGTGATTTATTTTTTATTTTTCTATGTAGTCCCCTGCAACTGAAATACATTTGTGACATTTGCCAATAAGTGACATCATACCATTAAAAAAAAAAAATTGTCTTGGTCGTCAAAATGGTCGTTCTCAGCGTCCTTCATCACTTCAACTGTTGAAAATCTGCGACCTCTCAAATTTTTCTATAATTTTTTGAATATGTAATAGTAGCAGGGGGCTAAATCTGGACTATAGGGTGGGTGGTTGATCTCTCCAAAGCCGTTTTTCTTTAGAGAAGACTTTGACTTAATGGCTGTGTCTACAGGCGCATTATCTTGCAATAATAAAACTTCTTTACGGAGTTTGCCTCTTCTTTTTTCTTTTATTTCTTCATGAAGACGGACAAGTAATCTTGCATTCTATTCAGTATTTATTGTAGTATTTTTGGGTAGGTAATCTATCATTAAAACTCCTTCGACATCCCAAAATATGGTTGCCATTAGTTTCCCTGCTGACGGCCGGACCTTGAACTTTCTTGGTGGCTTCCCCTTTAAATTTCCATTGGATTGACTCTTGTTTACTTTTGGGATCCCACTGGCGAATCCAAGTTTCATCAAAGGTCACTATTTGTGAGAACATTTCTTCTTCCTTGTCCTTCACCAAGTCAAAAAATGCTTGACAACATTCCACACACCTTTGGTTATCAAACGGGGTCAACATTCAAGGCACCCTGCGCGCGCTCACCTTGGACATCCCCAAATGTTAATGAATGATTTTATAAGCTCGTTCTTTACTGATGCCAACATCTCGAGCTATCTCCCACTGCTTGATTCGCTAATCAGTCAGGATCAGTTTCTTCACTTTTTCGACGTTATCTGCAGTAACTGCAGAAATCGTCCGCCCGTTACGGGGATCGTCTTCGAAACTCTCACGGCCATGTTTAAACTGCTTAGACCAAAACTTTATTATAAATTCTAAAGGACATGAATCTCCGAACACCATTAACATGCGCTCACAGATCTGCGTAGGCGAATTTCCTTCCCAACTGAGCAACTTAATCACCGCGCGATGCTTTATTTTTTTCATTGGACAATTTTCTTCCGACATGATGAACACAATGACGCGCCAAAAAAAATTGAAAGCATAAAAACAAATGAATGTAACGATTTTTAGAAAAGGGATAAACAAGGAATTTGAAAATATTGCGAACAGTTCTAATTGTAAATTTTTCTTTAACAAAGTAGATTTTATATCAGCCACCCCTCGTATATGTATAATCGCGGTGACTACGAAGCCATTCGTGCGAAATTAGATGAGTCAGACTGGCCTCGGCTGCTCGGTGAGGGAGATATTGACCACGCCGTTTCGACTTTCTATAATGTCCTATATGAAGCCAGGGACATGCACATACCTGTTAAAACTTGTCGGTCTAATCATTACCCGCCTTGGTACAGTCGTGCTCTAATTAAAGTTTTAAAAGAAAAGCACTCCTATCACAGCAAGTTCAAGGTGTATGGTAATAAATCTGACTATGAAACATTTTCCCTGCTACGTAGTCGAGCTGAAAAGTTAGAAAGCCAATGTTTTTCCTCCTACATGGAACATGTCGAGTCATGTATTATTAATAATCCAAAAGCATTTTGGGCGTATGCCAAAAATCGAAATAAAACAAATAGTTATCCCAGCGTCATGAAATACGGTAATATTACTGCTAATTCTGGTGAGTCAATAAGTAGCCTTTTCTCAGATTATTTTCATTCTACCTTTCTTCCGAGAGGTCTTAATTGCCCCGGTACATCTTTCAGTGCAAACGAGCGGGAACCTCAGCTGACTGTTTGTGATATAGGCACTATCGAGATCGCGCCCGAGGAGATATACAACCTGCTGAAGGGTTTGGATCTTACTAAGGGTGGAGGTCCGGATGGTATACCTCCATTATTCATTGTCCAATGTACGTCCAGCCTGGTAAAACCTTTATGCATACTCTTTAAAAGGTGCATTTCTGAGTGAGTCATGCCCACTGTATGGAAGTCGGCTTTTGTTACGCCAGTTCACAAAAAAGGTGACAAATCGGATGTTCAAAATTATCGTCCTATATCTAAGCTCTGTATCTTCGCCAAGATCTTAGAAAAAATTGTGCATAAGCAGCTTTACGCGGCGTGCAATGGCCTGTTTGTCGGTGAGCAGCATGGCTTCCTCAAAAATCGCTCCACTGTGTCAAATCTGGTTCTGGCGCATGACATCATCTCGGAGGGTATGGATGGCGCTGGTCAGGTCGATGTTATCTATACGGACTACAGCAAGTGTTTCGACCGTATCGATCATTTGTTGCTGTTACAAAAGCTGAGGGCTGCCGGCATACACGGCGATTTGTATAGGTGGTTATGCTCTTATATTGATAACCGCACTCAGGCTGTATTACTGAATGGATTTATGTCTAGCTGGGTCAGTGTCCCATCGGGCCTCCCCCAGGGCTCACTTCTTGGGCCTTTATTATTCTCCATATTTATAAACGATGTAGGTAGATGTTTCGTAAATTCAAAAATATTAATGTTCGCTGATGACATGAAAATACTAAAATCTATCAAAACTATCTCTGACATCGACGACCTACAAGCAGATTTGCATAGATTCGAGTCCTACTGTAGTATCAATAAACTTGACTTAAATATTTCTTAATGTTTTTATATTTCATATACCAGGAAACTAACAGTTTTTGATAAAGGATATATCTTGAAAAATACTAATATAGCCCGGGAAGTAGTGTCATCCAATGTATGGAACCTGCAAATTTTGGTATCGGAAGAATTCACTTGGCACAGGTGTTATATACATGAAGTTAAGCTAATTTAGCCCGGTAGCCTTCCACCCCCCCCTGGTGGGTAGGTAGGAGGGGCATTTAAAGGTACACGCCGCCGCGCTTTAGTTAAAAAATCATATCAGCTTCTATTTACCTACCATCTCGAGTTTGGTGTCATTTTCTAGTAAATCAGGCATGAGGAATTCATTTTTGAGACATTTAGTATATAGTTTAATAGAAAAAAAGGAAAATATTGACGAAAATATCAAAATCGGTTTGTTATTATTTTTATTCAACTGTCAATATTTTTGAAAATCCTGAATTTTGTGCAAATAAAAAAATACTATATTAAAGGATATTTATTTAGCTTTTAAAAAATATATACTTTAATATATAAAGTTATCATAGATGTTTCTGAAAAAAATCGGACATGGTACGCGGCGGTGCCTAGGAACTTTTACAGTAGTCTAGTTTCTCATCCTTTTGTTGACATATTAATTTAGTTTTATATGCAAAATGTACAGAATATGTACTTTACTTAGTTATTGACTGTCTCTTATGGTCTGATGAATAAATAATAGTATTTTTAGGGTTCCGAAGTAAACATGGAACCCTTATAGTTTCGTCATGTCTGTCCGTTTGGCTGTCCGTCCGTCTGTCCGAGACTTAGCTCAGAGACTATTAATGCTATCAAGTTGTAATTTGGTATAGATGTACATATTAATTACGCGGATAGAAATGTAGAATAAAATCATGAAAAAAAAATTTTTTTAGGGCGGTTCCCCTACGGCTAAAGAGGGGATGATTTTTTTTTATCTCGATTATACCATCGTGTGGAGTATCATTTGATAGGTTTTTCAAAAATATTATGAGTGTGTGAATATCATATTTTGATTTAGGGATCCGTTTGTGAAATATTTGACTTTAAAGTGCAAAATTTTGTTAAGAGTCAAGTGTCCCCCCTTTCGAATAGGAAAATAGTTGTCGGTGGATACGGGAAAAAGTCATGATACGTAGTAAAGATAATGAATTTAAAAGAAAAACTATTACTATTATGTAGGCTTTACACTTTAACTAGTAATAGACGATAAACTTACAAAATCGATTTTAGTATGAAAAATATTTGTAGGAACATATTTCATTGAATATGATGGTATGGTATATATACATTGTATTATAGTCATTAGTTAAATAAAGCTGGGAGTTAATTTGAGTTGATGTATCCACATTTGTACAGAGTAGGCAGGCAGGCACCTTCGGAACTCTACAATGGTGGTCGGATACGGACTTGACCAATTATTTTATTATATTACCGACATTTTCCACCACAGTGGCATAATTTGGTTCATTTTAATTGAATTTTGACAGCTGCACCTAACACCGCACCGTGGCTTGCACCGAATCAGTTCACGACAAGCGGTAGAGCAACTGGTGCAATAGTCCACTTTGGTTTCCATTTATTTAATTCCATTTCCTATCCCAAATCCGCAAGTGCGCTGTTCTCTAAAAAAGACTGACAGCTAGAGAATGTTCCGCCGATGGAAGCCAGTTCTCGGCTGCATCTCCTAAGAGCTGTTTACTAGGGTGTGCATGTAGAGTGTGCTGTGCATTGTGGACTCCTACTTGTCAGAAAGGCACGTCGAGTACCCAGGGAAAGACGGATGGCGATGCTGGGAAACGTCATGTGGCGTTCCGCATCCCATGCCCTATGTTTTTATCGTCCTAGACATGCACCGCCAGAAAATGCGAGCATAGTGGTAGGTGGGGTCAATACCGCTATTGTTGGAACTATGAAGTACCTCGCCTGAATGAATCCTAGAACTATGAAGCCTAATCCTGGATGCCAAATGGAAGTTCTCCGATCATTTCAAGAATATGGCTCCGAAACTCTTGAAATCGGCATCTGCATCGTCCAGGATACTGCCTAATAGGACCCAGTACACCCGCGCGACGCCTCTATACTGGTGTCGTACGGTCGATGGCATTATATGGAGTCCCAATATGCGCAGATGATTTAAAAAAGGAGAGCGTAGACCCCAAAGGGCTATCTGTACAATACGAGGATATCGCACAGTTTCTGCAGACGCTACTTGTATTCTTGTTGGGTCCTTGCCATGGGATCTAGAGGCAAAAATTATTTCTGGGGCTTTTTATGGCGTGAAGAAAATCGCGCCCTAGGTCACAATAAAGTATAAAGCATAGATATTCAGCGAGACTATAATGCCAAAGAAAGAAGAGGCAGAGCAACAACGAGAAGCTCTGTCGGCCGGGCCGGAGAAGAAGGGCCTATGCCCATCTTATGCCCCCTTGATAATGGCTGGCGATGGACCTGGTAATCGGTCCATCGTCCGCGTTTTTAAGAGGCTATTATTTAAGGCAGGCGGAGTTATACTCGATGCAGGGTGACATTTGAAGGTCACTGCCGTGGCTGGAGAGTGTGGAAGAATGGTGGTCCACTCCACCGTTCCCACCTCTTCAGTATTGGTATGTAGAGGCACCGGGGTGTTTTTAGTGGGTCCAAGTCCCACATGCCGCTTCACTGCTCGACTGTCGAGAAGTGAAGCAGTATGCGAAGGTATTTTCATATAGCATTTTCACCACATTGACAAAATTTTGCACTTTAAAGTCAAATATTTCCCAAACGGATCCCTAAATCAAAATATAATGTTCACATACTCATAATATTTTTGAAAAACCTATCATATGATACCCCACACGATGGTATAATAGAGATAAAAAAAAATCATCCCCTCTTTATCCGTATGGGAACCGCCCTAAAAAAAATTTTTTTTCATGATTTTATTCTACATTTCTATCCGCGTAATTAATATGTATATCTATACCAAATTACAACTTGATAGCATTAATAGTCTCTGAGCTAAGTCTCGGACAGACGGACGGACAGCCAAACGGACAGACATGACGAAACTATAAGGGTTCCATGTTTACTTCGGAACCCTAAAAATACTATTATTTATTCATCAGACCATAAGAGACAGTCAATAACTAAGTATAGTACATATTCTGTATATTTTGCATATAAAACCAAATTAATATGTCAACAAAAGGATGAGAAACTAGACTACTGTAAAAGTTCCTAGGCACCGCCGCGTACCATGTCCGATTTTTTTTCAGAAACATCTATGATAACTGTGCAGAGCAACTACGCTCTGCTGCCAGAAAATGTGGCAGAGAGAATCCGGACAAACGAAGCGGCGGGAAGAATTCTGTACCGGAACTTTACCGGGAAAAAATCTACCGGTAAAATTAAGTACCGGGAAAAAATCTCCACGCGACACCACGCTTGTCCGACTAGAATCTAACTTAAGCTATACGCAGTCTGCTACCACCGTAGCTTATGAAGGGAGCTACAGGGCCCTATATGATAACCTAACCTATAAATTAAATACAATTGAACACTTACCAAATTAAATCTTCTTTCTCTTCGGATCCAAACTTGAGTGTCTTCGGGAAGGGGGAATTCCTAATCACCCTACCTAACCCTTGAGATCTCAATTCCCCAGGACAACTAAATAGATTTCTTCCCGTAGTTTCACTCGGGAACAGTCAGATGTGAACAGCCAGCCACGTTTCACCTCTCACAAGAAAAAGTCACCATGACGGGTACACAAATTCAATAGTTATTTAACAAACAGGAGATTCACAATTATCACTCAAACTAAACAACAAGCAAAAGACGCGAGACCGCTCCGCGTATTAAAATCAAACCGATATCGCCCTGGACAATGCAATGGCGGACTACACGATGCATTCCACGCTAGCAGTGTGAAAACCCCGAACGCCCTCTGGCGGCAGCAATGCGAAACGCCTGCGTTTAGTTTTACCCAATATATTACAAACATCCCCCCGTCCCGGTCTGAGAAGCAGACCGCTAGCTTACTCTACGGGAAGGCGGGCGAGAGAGGTCACACCTCTCCTTAAAATCGAACCGTCGACCAACACCTCAGCCACACGCGGAGTGCCATCTCCGCCAAGAATCAAACGTAATATGCGAGCTCGTCGCCAAAGCAATGAGGGCAAATTTGCCTCTTTTAACAATACTAAATCACCCTCCCTGGGAGGCTCAGTCCTGTCTGTCCACTTCACTCTTTGCTGCAGCAAATGCAAATATTCAAGCGACCAGCGACGCCAAAAGTCCTGGCTCATTTGCTGCAACATTTGAAAACGCGACAACCGATATACGCGTTCATCCTTCCACGGGTATTCGGGCAGGGCATTCAACGGCCCTCCCACCAAAAAATGACCAGGGGTGAGAGCTTCCAAGTCATTTGGATCTGGAGATAGCGGACAGAGAGGACGAGAGTTGAGGACCGCCTCAACTTTACAAAACACTGTGGCCAGCTCTTCAAAAGTTAGAGCCGTTTCTCCGATAATGCGGCGGAGGTGGGTCTTTGCGGATTTCACAGCCGCTTCAAAAATCCCTCCCCAATGGGGGCAACTTGGGGGACTAAATTTCCAGGTTATTCCCCTTTGGGCAGCAATTTGACTTAAACTAGTACAATTTTTATCAATAAACACGGAAACATCCTTAAGATAATTTACAGTTCCTTTATAGTTTGTGCCATTATCAGACCTAATAAGGGAAGGTAGACCTCGACGCGAAACAAAGCGATCCAACGCGGCGACGAAGGCCTCCGTAGTCAGAGCCGATACCACCTCCAAATGGACAGCCTTGGTGGCCAAACAAACAAATACACACAAATAGCCCTTCACAATACGGGCATTACGAAAGGGAGAAGCCTTGATCGAAAAGGGACCGGCAAAATCGGTTCCAACGCCGTCAAACGGCCTCGAAGGTCGAATTCGATCAACGGGCAAATCACCCATCTGTGGTTGCATCGTGGATGCCTTCAACCTATAACATGCAATACATCGAAACAGAACACTACGGATTGCTCTTCGGGCAGACAATATCCAAAATTCGCGTTGCAAAATAGCCAACAAAGCATTGCACCCAGCATGGGCGTTACGAATGTGTCGATCAGACACCAAAAGCTGCACCAAGGGTCCGCCCTTGGGCAACAACAGAGGATGGCGAGTCTCATATGGAAGATCCGCCTTCCGGAGCCTGCCTCCAACCCGAAGAAGCCCATCCGAGTCGATGTACGGGTTCAAACGAGCGACCGCGCCCTTCAACTTAGCGCGTGAGTCGCGCAAGATACGAAGCTCTGACTCAAACCGTCCGGTCTGCACGACACGGACCCAATGCAACAATGCGCTCCGGCGCTCTTCTGCACCTGCAATCGGCTCCAACCGCTTTGCCTGTGGGTTTCTACAATTATGTATGAAACGCTTAATCCAACTGGTAACACCCAGAAGCTTATCCAAGCTGCTATACCGAGCAAGTAGCCAATCCGGCTCCGACGTCGTCTCAGCGACTACAGCATGTACACGGAGCCCAGTCAAACTCAAAGAAGTAACATCTGTCTGACAGACAGGCCAAGATGTTTCTGATCCCATCAGCCACTCTGGACCCCACCAGAGCGGGTGTGACACCAATTCTGGTGCCGTACAACCTCGGGAAGCACAGTCCGCTGGGTTAAGCTCTCCCGGCACATGTCTCCATGTTATATCAATTCCAATATTTTGAATTTGGGAAACCCTGTTTCCAACAAAAACCTCCAAGGTATGTGGGGCCGCGCGCAACCATGCAAGCGCGACCTGGCTATCCGACCAGGCGAAGATGTCTCGTATCTCGACCGTGGCCGCCAGCTCACTGGCAACGTGATGCAACAATTTAGAGAGAAGGTGAGCTCCACTCAACTCAAGCTTGGGGATAGTCAGCCTAGTCCTGATGGGGGCGACCTTGCTCTTCCCTAACAAAAGCGAGACATTGACCCGGCCATCGGCGTCAACTGTCCGCATATAGACTGACGCGGCATAGCCTCGCTCCGACGCGTCACAAAAGCCATGCAGGCTGGCTCGATATTTCCCGGGTGGCAATATTCGACGAGGCAAGGCAATCCGATTGACTTCCTTAATCGATGAAAACAACTCGAGCCAATCATCCAATGGAGAGCCAAACAGCGGCTCGTCCCACGAGACGCCCAAAGTCCAAAGTCTCTGAAGAAGACACTTTGCAGAGAATATCACTGGACTGATCCAACCGCTTGGATCAAACATACGGGCTATTACGGACAACACCGTTCTCTTAGTCCAGACCTTTGGTATTTCCAAGTCCACTTGGAATGTAAAAATATCGGTTAGCGGCTGGTACTGCATGCCCAGCACCGCTATCCTGTTGGGATCATCCACATCCTCAAACAGGTGAGGGTTCTGTTGGTGATCCTCCGGGATCCCTTCTAGAACTTTAGGCTCATTAGACAACCACTTACGTAGCTCGTAGCCACCTGTCTTCAATATTTCAATCAATTCATCCCGCAGTAGGAGGGCCTCCTCAATACTTTGGGCTCCGGTGCACACGTCATCAACATACAAGTCACGTGACAGCACGGAAGCCCCACGGGGAAAGCGGATCCGTTCCCGCTCTGCCAATTCAAGCAATGATCTGATGGCGATATAGGGACTAGATTTCAAACCATAGGTGTTTGTATTGAGTTCATACACCGTCACAGGATCCTCAGGGCGCTCACGCCAGAGTATCAACTGGAATCGCCTGTCCTCAGGATGTATGACTGTCTGGCGGAACATCATCCGGATGTCCGCGCCAAAAACCACTTGATGTCTTCTAAAGTTCAAGATGATGTCAATTATGTCCCTATGCAATTTGGGACCTGAATGCAAACATAGATTCAACGAAACTCCGTTCGAAGTGGGTGCGGACCCATCAAAGACAGTCCGCAACTTGCCCGTTGAGGCCTTCACCACCGCGTGGTGGGGCAAAAAATAATGCTCAGTTGAGCTCCAATCAACTCGAGCCGGAGACATGTGACCCAAATCCTCGTACTCGCGCATAAATTCAATATATTTATCGCGAAGTACGTGGTCACGCTGCATACGTCGCTCCATGGACAGCAGTCGTTTCTCCGCAAGCGCCCTACTTTGCCCTAGGCTAGGACGAGAGGCAACAAAGGGTAACCTAGTTACAAACCGACCGGAGGGCAACCTCTCCGTGGTCGATCGAAAAAGGGCTTCGCACTCAGCGTGTTCCGGATCCATCCTGGAACTCATAGGTGGCTCCTCCACCTCCCAAAACCTTTGCATGGTCTTGGCCAAGGACGCAGATGCGACAACCGGTGGCTCCTCCGCGGTGCCATTATCAAACACAGGGCCCATCAGGGCAAAACCAAAGATAGTAGACACTGCCATCAGTGAAGACGAACCCAGAGCTTTCTGGGTACCCAACAAAATCCAACCCAATACGTCCGAGCCCAGGAGCAAGTCCACTGGGCCGGGGTGAAAGACAAAGGGGTCGGCCAAATCCAGACCCGAAACCAAAGACAACACACCCGGCGGTATGTCTGTCGAGGGGTGCCAACCCGCAATGGTATCCATTACCATAGCCGAAGTCGTGATCCTCATTGTGGAGGACTTCAGCGAAGAAAAGGTGACAAGTGTCTGGCCCGTCAGACACTTCACTTGTATGCCACCAACTCCAAGAAGTGGCACAGGCGAGTCTTCCACGACTAAACCTAACTGGTGTGCCACTCGAGTGGTAACCAAACTGCTTTGAGCCCCTGAGTCCAACAGAGCTCTCAAATTAATGGCTTCCCCTACGACCCCATACGCGGACCACCGCGGTAGGGAGCAGAACCGTCCGCGGCTCTGTCCCAGCAAGGGAGCAAGCTAGTTACGGGCTCCCCACTCTCTCCAAACCAGGGGCGCGCCACTGACCCGGATAATATGGCGGGCGAGTGCACATCCCCATCTGAGGGGGGCATAACCCGCGGCCCGGCCATACATATGGTACGGCGGGTGGTACTCCAGCCGTGGGTACTCGTGCAGCGGCGGAGAAAACCGCTGCGGCTGCATGTGTTGGGTATTGGTAACCCGCGTGGAGGGGGTGTCCCCACTCTCACGTCCGATCTAGGGCCCCCGCCCATGGGGGCCCCATCCGGGGCCTGGCCAGCCACATACTGGCCATGACCTTGGGGCGCGTGGTCCCGGTCCGCCAAGACCCGCGCCGGTACGCGACCCCCTCCCGAGGGGGTGCGACGAGCGAAGCCGCGTCCTCCGTCCGGTGGTGGAGGGCTTCGCGCAGGAGCGCCCCCGCCCATAGGGGACCCCTGCCTCAACATCCGGGTGCCATCCCCGTTGCGGTTCATGCAAAGCATCGCGTGGTGCCGCCCACGGCATGCACTGCATGGTATGGCACTGGGACAGTCACGTGCATAGTGACCGCCCAAACAATAAAAGCAAAGTTCATGCCGCTTTGCCATGCGGCGCCGATCTTGTACTGGCAGTCTCTGCCAGTCCCTGCATTGCAGCAGGCTGTGGCCCATCCGGCCACATTGCAGGCAGTCCGCGTCCCCCGCGACTGCTGCCGTGTGTGCAACCCGCACACCAGCTCCACGCGGTGGCGGTTGCCGTCCCTGTTGGGGCCTACGTTCAGGCGCTCTGGATGGCGCTGAGTCCGTCATGGTATTCTCAGCCGCCCGTGCCTCAAACTCCAAAAACTTCACCAAGTCAGTGAATGTTGGTAGGGTGGTGCTATCCCGTTCCGCATTCTCGCGCTCAAACCGCGAGCGGATGTCATTGGGCAATTTGCCCAATACAATGTGCACCAACAAAAAAGACCATTGGTCCACCGGCAGCCCCAGTGTGCGGAGCGCGTTACAGGCCACTGTAACGGGCGTGAGCAACTGCAGGCGCAACTGTGCCCTGTTGGCCACCTTGGGCAGGGCCATCAACTGTGCGGCGTGCGCATCCGCTAACAAACGTAAGTTTTGGTAGCGGGAGTTCAATAACTCCCAAGCCGTATCGTACTGGTCGTCCTCCACCCGGAGGTGCTGGATGAGCGACCGCGCTTCATCCTCAAGAGTGGAGAGGAGGTAGGCCATCTTCTGGGCCTTCGACAAATCCTGTCGTGCTACGACCAGGGACTCAAACATATTTTTATATGCTACCCACTCCTCCATCCTACCCCCAAAGTGGGACAGCTGAAGGGTGGGGAGCCGACCAGTAACCGCTGGTCCTTCCTGTCTAACAGGTGTGCGAGGGGCTGGTCCGCCAGCCTGTCTCGCCCTTATTGCGGTCACCGCCTCCGCGATATCATCGTGCAGACTCAGGATCTGGTCCATGTCCGCCATGTGACCTGCGTAGGCCTCCGGGGTAAGATCGGCTTCGGTAAGCGCCGCCATGGCCGCTTCCGCGCTAATCAATCGTGAGTGGAGGTGATCCGCTCTTAGCAGTATGGCGCCCTCCCTGTCCTTCCGGGACAGGAGTCCTCCGGCCGTCACAAACCATCTCAATTCGTTGGCGAGTGTCGCCCTAGCATTGGAGGCCTTCGCCATCGCGTCAAGTCACAAACAAAAAATAACAAAAGGTAAATAAAAAACAACAAAATCAAACAACTACACGAAGAACCGCGGTAGGTATGAGAATGGCACAAACCCGGAACGCACGGTACAAACCGCAAACAAATACAAAAAAGGTTACAAATATTCTTATACAAACAAACTAAGAAAAATCTAATAATTTTTACAAACAATTAATTATTTTTTACAAACGAACAAATAGAGGGTAGATAAACTACGCTCTGCTACCAGAAAATGTGCAGAGCAACTACGCTCTGCTGCCAGAAAATGTGGCAGAGAGAATCCGGACAAACGAAGCGGCGGGAAGAATTCTGTACCGGAACTTTACCGGGAAAAAATCTACCGGTAAAATTAAGTACCGGGAAAAAATCTCCACGCGACACCACGCTTGTCCGACTAGAATCTAACTTAAGCTATACGCAGTCTGCTACCACCGTAGCTTATGAAGGGAGCTACAGGGCCCTATATGATAACCTAACCTATAAATTAAATACAATTGAACACTTACCAAATTAAATCTTCTTTCTCTTCGGATCCAAACTTGAGTGTCTTCGGGAAGGGGGAATTCCTAATCACCCTACCTAACCCTTGAGATCTCAATTCCCCAGGACAACTAAATAGATTTCTTCCCGTAGTTTCACTCGGGAACAGTCAGATGTGAACAGCCAGCCACGTTTCACCTCTCACAAGAAAAAGTCACCATGACGGGTACACAAATTCAATAGTTATTTAACAAACAGGAGATTCACAATTATCACTCAAACTAAACAACAAGCAAAAGACGCGAGACCGCTCCGCGTATTAAAATCAAACCGATATCGCCCTGGACAATGCAATGGCGGACTACACGATGCATTCCACGCTAGCAGTGTGAAAACCCCGAACGCCCTCTGGCGGCAGCAATGCGAAACGCCTGCGTTTAGTTTTACCCAATATATTACAAACAATAACTTTATATATTAAAGTATATATTTTTTAAAAGCTAGATAAATATCCTTTAATATAGTATTTTTTTATTTGCACAAAATTCAGGATTTTCAAAAATATTGACAGTTGAATAAAAAAAATAACAAACCGATTTTGATATTTTCGTCAATATTTTCCTTTTTTTCTATTAAACTATATACTAAATGTCTCAAAAATGAATTCCTCATGCCTGATTTACTAGAAAATGACACCAAACTCGAGGTGGTAGGTAAATAGAAGCTGATATGATTTTTTAACTAAAGCGCGGCGGCGTGTACCTTTGAATGCCCCCCCTACCTACCCACCAGGGGGGGGTGGATGGCTACCGGACTAAATTAGCTTAACTTCATGAATATAACACCTGTGCCAAGTGAATTCTTCCGATACCAAAATTTGTACGTCATGACACTACTTCCCGGGCTAATATATGTAAAGTATCTGCTATGAAGGATCTGGGCGTGTTATTTGATTGTCAACTCTCATTCGATAGACATATCGATCATGTAGTCAAGAAAGCGACAAAATCTTTAGGTTTCATTATAAGAACATCGGCCGAATTTCGTAATCTTAAATGTATTAAAATATTGTACTGCTCTTATGTGCGCAGCCACCTGGAGTATGCATCTCAGGTATGGAACCCGCAGTATGAGGTGTATCGGGATAGGTTAGAACGTATCCAAGCCAAGTTTTTACGATACCTAGATTTCAAAGCTCGTAGGAGATGTAATCGCTATGAGGACCGGTGCAAAGTCTACCACTTTCTCCCTCTGAACATTAGACGCCAAGTGGCTGATGTGTGCTATTTCGCGAATATAGCTAGGGGCTCCATTGACTGCAGCGAACTACTGTCGAAAATTGGACTACTCCTCAGCAGCCCCCGTCTCAGGAAACGATTTAATTTGAACGTTCCCACTTGTTCTACCAATTATAGACGCAACTCTTTCTTGCCTAGAACAGCGGATTTAATAAACAACACCGTAATTGACTTTGACCTGTTTTGTACCAGTAGCGCATCCATAAAGACACGTTTTGCAGACGCTTTCTTCAACCGTATACCGCAACCGTGACTTAAATAGTTTTCTATTATTATATTTTGTAATACAAAGTTGTTCTTCAACTATAACATTTAATAGGCGGAGTCTTGTTATTAGCATAGCTTTAATGTAGTTGTACTTAATACATAGTTGTTATTTAGCTGTAAGACCCCCAAAAAACTAAATAAATAAATAAATAAACTTCGCTCAGCGTTCGGATACACTTCTCAACGTTGAGCTTCTGAGGCGGACTGAGCCACGGCCACTGGTAGATGCTGAACGTAGTCTGTAGCAGCTTCACAAATATCGCTGTGTGTGCGTATGTGCCTCGTTACTCACCAACTTCGCTCAGCATTCGGATACACTTCTCAACGTTGAGCTTCTGAGGCGGACTGAGCCACGGGCACTGGTAGATGCTGAACGTAGTCTGTAGCAGCTTCACGAATATCGCTGTGTGTGCGTATGTGCCTCGTTACTCACCAACTTCGCTCAGCGTTCGGATACAATTCTCAACGTTGAGCTTCTGAGGCGGACTGAGCCACGGGCACTGGTAGATGCTGAACGTAGTCTGTAGCAGCTTCACGAATATCGCTGTGTGTGCGTATGTGCCTCGTTACTCACCAACTTCGCTGAGCGTTCGGATACACTTCTCAACGTTGAGCTTCTGAGGTGGACTGAGCCACGAGCACTGGTAGATGCTGAACGTAGTCTGTAGCAGCTTCACGAATATCGCTGTGTGTGCGTATGTGCCTCGTTACTCACCAACTTCGCTGAGCGTTCGGATACACTTCTCAACGTTGAGCTTCTGAGGCGGACTGAGCCACGGGCACTGGTAGATGCTGAACGTAGTCTGTAGCAGCTTCACGAATATCGCTGTGTGTGCGTATGAGCCTCGTTACTCACCAACTTCGCTCAACGTTCGAATACACTTCTCAACGTTGAGCTTCTGAGGCGGACTGAGCCACGGCCACTGGTAGATGCTGAACGTAGTCTGTGGCAGCTTCACAAATATCGCTGTGTGTGCGTATGTGCCTCGTTACTCACCAACTTCGCTCAGCGTTCGGATACACTTCTCAACGTTGAGCTTCTGAGGCGGACTGAGCCACGGGCACTGGTAGATGCTAAACGTAGTCTGTAGCAGCTTCACAAATATCGCTGTGTGTGCGTATGTGCCTCGTTACTCACCAACTTCGCTCAGCGTTCGGATACACTTCTCAACGTTGAGCTTCTGAGGCGGACTGAGCCACGGCCACTGGTAGATGCTGAACGTAGTCTGTAGCAGCTTCACGAATATCGCTGTGTGTGCGTATGTGCCTCGTTACTCACCAACTTCGCTCAGCGTTCGGATACAATTCTCAACGTTGAGCTTCTGAGGCGGACTGAGCCACGGGCACTGGTAGATGCTGAACGTAGTCTGTAGCAGCTTAACGAATATCGCTGTGTGTGCGTATGTGCCTCGTTACTCACCAACTTCGCTGAGCGTTCGGATACACTTCTCAACGTTGAGCTTTGAGGTGGACTGAGCCACGAGCACTGGTAGATGCTGAACGTAGTCTGTAGCAGCTTCACGAATATCGCTGTGTGTGCGTATGTGCCTCGTTACTCACCAACTTCGCTTGAGCGTTCGGATACACTTCTCAACGTTGAGCTTCTGAGGTGGACTGAGCCACGAGCACTGGTAGATGCTGAACGTAGTCTGTAGCAGCTTCACGAATATCGCTGTGTGTGCGTATGTGCCTCGTTACTCACCAACTTCGCTGAGCGTTCGGATACACTTCTCAACGTTGAGCTTCTGAGGCGGACTGAGCCACGGGCACTGGTAGATGCTGAACGTAGTCTGTAGCAGCTTCACGAATATCGCTGTGTGTGCGTATGTGCCTCGTTACTCACCAACTTCGCTGAGCGTTCGGATACACTTCTCAACGTTGAGCTTCTGAGGCGGACTGAGCCACGGGCACTGGTAGATGCTGAACGTAGTCTGTAGCAGCTTCACGAATATCGCTGTGTGTGCGTATGTGCCTCGTTACTCACCAACTTCGCTGAGCGTTCGGATACACTTCTCAACGTTGAGCTTCTGAGGTGGACTGAGCCACGAGCACTGGTAGATGCTGAACGTAGTCTGTAGCAGCTTCACGAATATCGCTGTGTGTGCGTATGTGCCTCGTTACTCACCAACTTCGCTGAGCGTTCGGATACACTTCTCAACGTTGAGCTTCTGAGGCGGACTGAGCCACGGGCACTGGTAGATGCTGAACGTAGTCTGTAGCAGCTTCACGAATATCGACTGTCGTGTCTGAAATGTTACGTTTGTTTAAGGTTTCTCTTCAGTACAAATACTTCAAACTCTATGAGAGTTATCATTTTTACGCTTAGTTAGCGCTAATGGTCGAGTATGGTCCTGTCATGGTCCTGTCAATGGTATAATTCTGTCATTTGAATTTGACACATCGACGTTGACAGCGCTGTTCCATCTGACAGATATCTGCACCTCACTCGTAGGTGGAATATTGATAAATATTTATTTATTTATTTTTTTATTTATTTTATTTACATCTTACATCTATCATTACAGGCTAACCCAATTCGATAGTGTAGCTTACAAAACAACCTTACAACCTATAACATATTATCATTAAAGATACACGTGTGAATTCACTCAGGGTACAGTTAAATATGTCAATATCGTTAGCCACAACGTTAAGTGTGCGCAGCGCGCGCGTCAGTGGAGCTTCCCGCAGCAGCTTTGTTCGTGCGTGGGGGACCAGCAGCAGCGGCGGCCGGCGCCGGCGCCACACGTATCTATTCGGCACACACAAACACAGCTGACACAATACATCCGAATGACTGATTCGTCCCCTCAGAATTTTAAATAAGTACAGAACAAGCGCTAGGCTCCTCCTCACTTTCAGTTCATTATATCCAACCATACCTAAAACAAATAAGGTTGGATACATGAGGGGTAAAATGGATAGACTCCATACAGTTTCAGGTAGATGTACCTTGCAAACTTGTTCTGCACCTTTTCTAGCATGAGACTATATTTAGCCTCATGTGGATCCCAGATGACCGAGGCTACCTCAAGCTGGCTACGGACCAGAGTGTTGTACAATGATACAATTGCGTGGATGCTTGTGAAGTTCTTGACCGTACGAAGCACAAATCCCAAATTTCTGAACGCTTTTTTGCATATTTGTGTAATATGTGCAGTAAACGATAAGTTTGGGGTAAACACAACGCCTAGGTCCCTAACCTCAGAAACTTTCTCTAATAATACCCCTTCGATATTGTAGTCGTACTGGATCGGAGTTCGCTGTCGGGAGAAAGTAATCACTACGCACTTCGAGGTGTTGAACTCTAATAAGTTTTCTCGACTCCAGTCTACCACCCTGTCAATGTCCTGCTGGAGTTTATGACAATCTTCAGGAGATGTAATCGTCATCGTCAACTTGAGGTCATCAGCGAACAGCAAGCACTTTGCATCCCTTACCACTTCCGGTAGGTCATTAATCATTAAGACGAACTGTAAAGGACCTATAGTACTTCCTTGACTTACTCCTGACCTTGTAAAATACGACTCAGAAATGTGCCCCGCATACTCTACGTACTGCTGCCTGTCACTTAAATAGCTAGCAAAAAACTTAAGCAACCGCGGAGTAAAGCCAAACCGTGCCAACTTCACCAGTAGCCTATCATTGTCGACTAGGTCAAAAGCTTTTTATAATCAAAGTAGGCCGTATCCACCTGTCCCCCGCTGTCTATAGTCGGCACTATGTTAGTCACGTGACTCATCAGGTTAGTGGCAGTGCTTCTGGTCGGTCTAAAACCATGTTGGGCGTCGGACAGATGGGCGCTAACTTGCGAGAATATTCTGTCGTTTATAGCAGATTCGAATACTTTCGCTGGTGTTGATAGCACTGCCACTGGCCTGTGGCCCTCAATCTCATTTCCTTTTTTACCTTTCGGTATCGGAACTACCCTGGTAATTTTCCACATGTTCGGGAATATGGTCGATTTTAAACTCTCATTAAAAATATGTAAAAGAGGCCCAGCTAAAACCATTCTACAATCCCTAAAGATGTATGGTGGGATACCGTCTGGTCCTGCAGATTTCTTGGGCTTAAGCTGTTGCAGCGCACACAGTACGTCACTTAATTCCAACTTGTCAATTTGGACCCGACATGCTCCATTTTCCCCTTTTGCCTCACAGATAGCGGTGTTTACGTCTAACGAAGCTTTTTTTGGGGTGTACACAGATTCAAAATAGGTTGCAAATTCTTTTGCGCATTGGTTATCCGTTAACACTACACCATTCTTTGTAATCTTCCGCACACTCCTACTCCCCTTTTTAGAGTTAACAAAATTCCAAAACGACTTTGGATCTTCTTTCAACTGACTTTGAACGCGTTGTTGGTAATGTTTATATGCGAGCATTATTATTTGTTTGACTTTGGATCTACACTCAGCAAATTTATTATAGTCTACAAGTGATTTGCTTTTTTTGTAAAGCTTATGGAGGTCGGCTTTTTCTTTTAGACTATTTATAATTTCCGCATTAAACCATTCGGGATACGTGTATTTTGAAGTTATGCATTTTTCCTTTTTTTTTTGGTACACATTTATTAATAATAGTACTTAAAGTTTCATAAAAATAACATAACCCTTTCTCCAAATCTAATTTATATAAAGGTGACCAATCTACCTCTGCAATTAATGAGTATAATGATTTGAAATCGGCTTTGTGGAAATTCCAACCCAAATTAGTATGTGTGTTGTCATCAATTACAGGTGCATTCGTGTAGGTATAAGGACCGTGACAAACACTTACGAGAACCTCCAGCGGCGGGTGCTGCACATCCACTGACACTAACGGTGGCTTTGCTTCACATACACTGATATTTTCATTAACCGCGAACTTTGTTAGCACTAGATCCAACACACGATCCTTACAATTACATATTTCGTTCCACTGAGTGAATCCACAGTATGTCATAAAATATTCATAGTAATCGTTTATACTCGCCGGACAAGAATACATATTAAAATCCCCTATCACCAAAATATTCTTATGTTCGTCACAATATTTTTCAATTACTTTAAATAGCAACAAATATTCACTCTCACAACTACCGGGCGGGATATAAACCACGCACAATAAAAATAAAAGTCTATCTCGTAGATAAACATTCGCGGAGACTAACTCGAACGCATGATTGTCAATGTTTATATCTATAGGCACAGGAACTTGACGCAACTCGTAGCGCGGTGTGGCCACGAGAAGCGCGCCACCTAGTTTTCGACCGTCCTTGCGATCACATCTTATTATCGTGTAACCGGGTGGTATTAATTCGGCGTCGTGGATGGAGTCGTTGCAGCTAGTCTCTGTGATGGCAAACAAGTCCGCCTTTGAAGATATTACACCAGTGTAAAAATCTTCTAACTTGGTTCTTAGCCCTCTGACGTTTTGATAATAAACATCAATAGGTTTATTACGACGCGTGCGCTGGTTTGGGTGGGCGACGAAACCACACCCATTCACAGTACTCAATGTTAACTGCCCAGTTTTCAGCTTCACATAATTTTCCGTACATACTTTCTGGGACACCAATAACAAACGATGAGTAGTCTCTTTTAGTTTTATGCTTGATTTTCTCCACGCTAATCTGTATTTCATTCCCCAATATTTTCTTAACATGTTTCTCCAGATTTTCCTCAGTGGTTTCCTTTTCTAAACGCCAGACATGTAAGTATTTTTTCCTCTCTGTACCTTTTATTTCGCCCATATTAGTGCCTTCTCCTCTTTTGACCTGACTATTAGGATATCTGCTTTTTCTCTTTGTTACTGTGATCCATTCATCCTCCTTCTCCATATTTTCTTCCTGCTTTTCCTCTACAAATAAGATTCCGG
Source organism: Ephestia elutella (assembly GCA_018467065.1). Taxonomy (NCBI): domain Eukaryota; kingdom Metazoa; phylum Arthropoda; class Insecta; order Lepidoptera; family Pyralidae; genus Ephestia; species Ephestia elutella. The sequence goes on from CM031590.1 coordinate 2,613,354, forward strand.
AACTGTCAGTATTATTGCCTTTATCAATGTTATCTGCCTTTCCGCTCTCTAGTTTCGTGGCCCCACTTTGTTTTGGTTGCGCCTGCGAGTCAGCGCTAACTACCTGCGACTGCTTAACAATATTAACGTATGATAACGTCGTTTTCTTAGGTTCGTGGGACACATTTTTATTCTGTTTTTTCACGTTAAGGGCCGCTTCCAACTGTAAGTTTTTACCAGTGAGCTCCGAGACCGTTTTCTCCAAAAGGCAAATTTTGTTGTCCGTATTTTTTTGATTTACCTCCATTAATTTTCTTAATTCTCTCAGTTCTATTTCTTGGGTTTCGTATCTTTTAAGTAGTAATACGTGCGCCTTACTTTGTTCGTCCATTCGTGCCAATGCTATAGCACGGAATTCGCGGATTTCTTCCAGCACTTTACTCTCTGTGTCGATCGCCAGGGACTCATTTGGTTTGAGCCTGTTGCCGCGTTCCAAGTTTACATAGCTGCTAGGTGTGAACGTCTTGTTCATGATAACTTCTCTTACCGGTGTGTTGGTGTTATCTCGTCTTGGAATTGCGGTCACACACTCTGGACACAGCCATGTACTTTTGTACTCCACAGTAAGTTCTTCAAATTGCTTGACTGTTAGTGACAAACACTTTAGATGATAAATCTTCTTGCATGTCTCTTGGGAACACTCCATAAATAATATATCGTAGATAATGGCATTGCAGCCATTACATTTCGTCCCCATTTAAAAGATTTCTTCTTAAAAATTGCCTTTAAATGGAATTTTTATAAGAGCAACCAATAAATACGTCCGTACGCCACAACTACCCCCAACACACAATATATATACACTTGGTTGGTATCAGCGGCTTCGCTTGCGTGAATTTCCCACAGGAACAGTGTCTAATATTATGTTGTGCAAATCTGGTGGAATATTGCTACGAGATAGCTATTCGAACAAAATATCGGGACTTGTATTTTTGTAAATATATTTTTAAGATAGTTTTAATTCGTTTTTTAGAAAAGTTATATTTTAAATTTAGGCATATAGCAATATGGTAATTAAAAACTAAAACCGAATTCTGCAGAATTACTTACTGTTCATAAATCCATATTAATGCGGCATTATGAGGTACAAGAAATGTTTTATTAAACGGTAAAATCGTTACGTCGCAAAATGTCCCCTGGTCGCAAAACGGCCCTTTCGCAATTTGTCCCTTTCGCAAAATGGCCCTTTCTCAAAATGTCCCTTTCGCAAAATGGCCCTTTCTCAAAATGTCCCATTCGCAAAATGGCCCTTTCGCAGAATGTCCCTTTCGCAAAATGGCCCTTTCGCAAAATGTCCCCCTCTTTCCAATGTGACCCTACGACCCCCATAGCATTTTTTTTTACTTTGTATATAATGTTCTTTCAAATTACAGCGGCAATCTTTCATCACTTTTCCAATGTCTAAAGTGATCTATAAAAAAAAAACAAAGTAGGTATTAAAGCAAATCTCACTAATCATATCACACTTAGTAATATGTGAAAGTTTGGATGTGAGTTTTATTTGTTACTCAAACGTAAAATGTACTGGAGGGATTTGGATGAAATTTTGTAGGTACATGGATAAATAAACTTCGGGAATAGCACATAGGGCGACACACAAAGTAAAAAAAAAATGCTGGGGGGTCGTAGGGTCACTTTGGAAAGAGGGGGACATTTTGCGAAAGGGCCATTTTGCGAAAGGGACATTCTGCGAAAGGGCCATCTTGCGAAAGGGACATTTTGCGACGTAACGGGTAAAACGTTTTAGGTTACTGATTAGACTCACATTCCGAGAAACGATGTAAAAAAAACAATTTCGGTATGAGTCATTGAGAATATATAATCAGGTAAACAGATAGATAGAAAAAAAAATCCTTGCCACAAACACACATACATTAACAAAATTAAAAAACATAAATAAACGGGTACATATGTAGAACAAGCTGAATATTAAAAATTAAAAACACGACTAACAACTCACATAGCCTATGTCACACGGAGGAATGCAAAGAATCTAAAATACCTCTCGCATCAACATCTGTTAAGCCGTTCAGGACTTAAGGTGGAATAAAGAAACTTACATACAAACATACATGAACTCTGAAAACATAACACTCTTTTTTTGGTCAGTCGTGTAAAAAAGAAGCAGTAGATACTTACACAGTAGAGTACATACCTGCACAGTGGTGCTTTGATCGCTGAAGGGGGAGTTGAAGAAAGTGCATATAGTCTGCACCAGTACGTCTGTCACGTAGTTGACCCAGGCCCGACGCGTGTCCGCCGATCGCTGCCAGGAGTCGTTTGATGATGATGACGCTGATGATGAGCCTAAACAACGGGTTATAAATCTACAGGTTTAGGTTTAAAGATATTTTATTCTCAAAATATACAAAAGAACACTTACATAAGAATACAATTAAAAAGTAGAATTTACAGTTTGTGTTTGTAATATAATGGGTGAAACGAAACGCAGGCGTTTCCCTTTGTCGCCGCCAGACGGCCGCGGGGTTCTCATGGCAGGGACCCGGCTTGCGGGGTTCTCACATTGCTCGTGTGAATGGGTCGCGGACGGCCGCCATTGTCCTGTGCTATATCGGTTTGATTTAATACGCGGAGAGGTCCCGCGTCTTTTGATTGTTAATTAGTTTGAGTTATATTTGTGAATTTCCTGTTTGTTAAATAACTATTAAGTTTGTGTTTGTGTAACCCGTTATTGTGACTTTTTCCTGTGAGATGTGACGCGTGGCTGGTCGCTCACATCTATCTGTTGCCGAGCCAACTTCGGGAAGAAATCTATTTATTTGTTCTGGGGAATTGAGATCTCATGGGTTAGGTAGGGTGATTAGGGATCCCCCTTCCCGAAGACACTCAAGTTTGGATCCGAAGAGAAAGAAGATTTAGTTTGGTAAGTGGTTTGCAATTGTAGTTATTAAGTTAGGTTATTATATAGGGCCCTATAGCTCCCTTTATAAGCTATAGTGGTAGCAGGCTGCGTATAGGTTAGGTTTTAGGCTCTAGTCGGACAGACGTAGTGCCGTGTCAGGTTCTTACCGTTATTTCGATTTACCGCCATTTTAAGATCCGGTCTGTTTTTAAGACCCGGTCTTTTCCGGTACAGAATCTTCCCGCCACTTCGTTTGTCCCGGATTCTCTGCGCACAGTTTGTACGCATAAACATCTATACATTTACAATACCTAGTAATTTACTTCGCTGGCTGAGTGACCCTAAAGTGGATTTTGGCATCAGAAATTTAAAATACCTACTCACCAAAAATTTATAACAGATGATTTTTTTGAGATTTCAAAGTCGGTCCCATATAAGAAGTTGCTTATAACCACGAGTACCTTTCACCCCTAGAAAGGTTGCTGGTGTATTACAAATCATCCTGTATATAAAATTGGATGCTAACTACTTAATTGATATCGATTTCGGGGTTTCCAGGGATGCTGATAACGAAAATTACATTTATATTGGGATCCAAGATGGCCGACAATTTTTTGTCAATTTTGCAATATGGGTATCGTTTTCGAGGTTTTTGGGGATGCTGCAGCTGATAACGAAACCAACAGGAATGTACGAAAAAAGCATGCTTTTGTTTGCCATTAAAACTTTTTCAAACAGATATTGGCACCAGGGTGTACGGGTTAATTGACAATCTTACCAGAGGTGTCTGTGAGGATAGCCTGCATGTCCTGTAAGAAGGACCTCTCGAACAGGTCCCACATGTAGTTGCTGGAGTAGATCTCCTTCATCTCCACTTCGGTGTCGATGTAGCAGTGGTTTAGGAAGCCCACGTATGCTTCTTTTACCTATAAAAATAATTAAGAAAATTAGCTGATGAGATGCTTCCAAGGTAATCTGGGAGCGAAGAAAAGCAAAGAAAGTGCCAGCTGCTTCTTTTCCTGCACAGATTGTAAAAGTCAATCAAGGGGTAAGACTTTAAACTGGGGATTTCTCACATAGGCGACAGGCTAGCGAACTGTTACTATAACTGAATCTCCATTTCATTAATAAGCCTACTATTAAGCTTATAGTCTCACGAGTCTGGCTTTGTCTGCCCCGTAGGAGATAAAGGCATGATCCTGTCTCTGTATCCGATAAAAAATTCATTTTGATACCTAAAAAAGCGATGCTGAGAAATAGCAATATAAATAGAATTATATAAAACATCATTGCAGCCTTTGTTTTGTCCGTCTTCGGACATGGCCTCCTCCATACTCTTCCATGACTCCCTGTCTCTAGCCTTCCTCATCCAGTTGTGACCGACATGCTTCCTTATATCGTTCACCCATCTCTCTGCTGGACGACCCCTTCCCCCGTGGTCTCTCTGCGTATATTGAAATTATACAAGGCCAGTACGCACAGGTTCGGACTGCTCGCGTATAGTTTCAAATTCTACATTACTAAACTTTTTTTTGAAACTATACATGGTTATTACGTTTTTATCGCGTATATTTTCCAATTCAATACACTTATATTTTGTGCGAAAAATATACTGCGCTAGTTACCATAGCGGACTAATCGTGTATATTTTCTTAGTGCTACGCACGATGATGTACTTGGAATCTATACGCGAAGAGTTTCAAGTTGCAATATCGGAGACTTATGAAGTTCGCAAACTGTCGTCAAACTAATTCTTCAGCCTATTTGAAATTTAGCAAAATGGCAAAAGAGGTAACTGAATATGGTAATATGGTAGTATGAGGTAACTGGAGATGGACAGACGGACAGACAGACAGACAAGAAATTCCAAAAAAAAATTTTTGGTTTCTATTATTTTTTTTAAGTGTCCCTCTATACATTTCAGTCAAAAATACAAAATGTACAGACAAAATATTTTTACTGTTTTATTATATGTATAGATATAGATAAAAATATATCATCTCGTAAAAATCTTTTTTTTATTCCCAACCCATACAAAAAATGTATTAGAAGAATACATTTTCATATACTTAATATTGTCTTTCCAAGCTTGTATACTTTACAAACATTTGTTTCACGTTTACATTCTTAAACTATACAATGTCAGAACATGTGGATTCTAAGGGTCTCTATTGTTTCCCCTAATTTTTTGTACTCCTAATGTAGTTTGGTGCACAAACTTTTAGTACAATATTGTTTCGTACATTATTATGAATTCTAATTTAGTTTAGCCTATTTTTGATTCGCCTAAGTTTTTATCGCCGTATATTTACTTTTCAAATAAGTCATTAGGCCTAATAATTGATTATTTCTAATATTCACAAATACTAATTAATATTTCGTACAAAGCAATTAAGCACAAAATTGTAACACCTAATTATTTCTGTTATAATAATTTCTGATAATTATTACAAAGTATTTAAATCTAATAGGGGGGGGGGGGACTAAAATTAAACATTGATGGATTTGTGTTTGATAAATGTCGAGAAGTAAAAGAAAGTGTACATTAGGCGTGTGAACTAAAGCGTGCAGCATGCAAGCAAGCATACAGCATGCAAGAAAGCCTGCAGCATGCAAGCAAGCATGCCGCATGCAAGCAAGCATGCAGCATGCAAGCAAGCATGCAGCATGCAAGCAAGCATGCATCATGCAAGCAAGCATGCAGCATGCAAGTATTTCTGGGTGGCTCCACCAGAAGACTCGCTCCGTCGGCCCTTCGATTCATTCATGCACTCGACCTCGCTACGCTCGAGAGGTCGCCGGCTCGCTTCGCTCGCCATCTCCCCCCCTCGCTGCGGTTCGGCCTCGTGCCCTCATTTCTCTCAGGACCTCCTTCGCGAGCTTCTGGTTCCGCGCGAAGGAATAACACTCTAGTATAGGGCAAACTTGAGCCACGTGGAGTCGGGGTGCTCTAAGTCGGATCTGTGACTTATCAAGATTTTTAGGAATTATTATTAGTAGTGCATTACTAACATCATTCTGAAAATGATTGACGACAGACTGGACTGTTCTTATCTCCGGCACTGCTGTGATAGACATTTCACAGTACCCATGCCGGTGAGAAAGTGCTAATAGTAATAATTAAATTTACTAATATTCAATTAGTTATAATTATAAGAAGTGATTATTACAGTAAGTAATAATTGTCTCAAACAAATTTATACGAGGATATCGTTACGTGTAAAAAATTAAAAGCCAAACGATTTTAGAACATCTAATAATAAAGACTCAAAAATTGCATCTAATAATTATTAGGCTAAATTATTATTGTGCAAAAACATCAATTAGGCGAGACAATAATTGTGCATAACATGTTTAGGCCAATAAGGTTCGGCGAAGTGAAATTAGAGACAAAAATTTTAAGCGAAACAAAGGGCACCCGGATTCTAACCTTGTATATTCCCCTAACTAATTTACTGAATCAGTGTAAGAAAGTATACGCGACCATTACGTAGAAATCTTGTATATTTTCAAAAACTTTATTTTGTTACATACACATTCTGAAACCGTACAGTGTTAGGACACTATGAATGTGTACTGGCCTTGTATAATTTCAATATACGCGGTCTCTCTAGGTCTACACTCTAACACTCGTCGAGGCCAACGCTCGGTGCCCATAACAGAGACATATAGAAAACAAAGAAACTACATAAATACTACTATTTTCTCTTTTTAGGGTTCCGTAGTCCGATAAGGAACCCTTATAAGATCGTTCAGTCCGTCCGTCCTAGTCTGTCACAGCAGAATATCTTCTACGTTTTTGGACTGATTTGCATGTAACTTGGTTCGAGGATACTTCACATATAGATCTCATTTTTAAAAATACAAATAAATAAAATTACCCCCTTTTAAGGGTACCTCCCCATATATATAAATGGGGGGGAGTGAATTATTTTTTTAGTGCACCCCCTTGTGTGGGGTATCGTTGAAAAGGACTATGAAAATAAGGTAGGGTTTCCATACAACACTTTTTTATCAGCTTTACCATTTGCGAAATATAGCCCGCCAAAGTCGTTTACACGGTGCCCCCCCCCTGTAATTTCTAAAGTCTTGGACCTATAAACTTCAAATCACTTACGTAAAGAAACAGGTGCGGAAACTTTTATTTAAAATTGTTTCGGGTATCCTGTGATGAATACTTTTGAAATTATAAATAAAATAAAAATATATACTTTTTTCCAAAAGAACAGGTTTAGATAGCCGACCCCGTGAGTTACGGGAAAAGGCTAGGGAGATGATGATGATGCAAGAAATGCAAAACAGCGTGGTGCCAAAAAAGACTACGGAACCCTACTTTATGCGTGGTTTGACACGCACTTGGCCGGTTTTTTCATTTTTTCTAAGAAATTACTCACGTTTTATTATCATATCTGACATACCTCTGGTATGCAATCTGGATGGGTGATCATAGCGACGATGTCGTCTAAAGGCAGCAAGCTATGGCACTTTATCTCTGTGTACACGTTCTTGCCCATCGTACAACACGTCAGCAGTTTCACTAGTTGAATGTGATACCTAAAAATTTTGGTTTTGTTATGAATCTATCACAAAAAATGGAATTAAAATAGGAGACGTTTAAATGGTTTCTACACTTTCGTTATTTAGTTTAAGAAGATTTGAGTAAAAACATTGTGTTATGTTGAAGTTACTACTCCCCAGTATAAATTAAAATAAATTCTTGGTAAAAAAGCAAAAAAAAAATGTGGCACCATTTACCGCGCCACAAGAACAACGCCACCCATAAGTGTCAAGATATAGTCCATAATGCTCAAAACAGATGGCGCTGTAACTGTCTGAAACGCGGTGTTAATATTCGCAAGATTGGACGCTATAATGATGTAGGGTAGACAACATAGTATATATCACTATGTAGATGGTAGTATGTGTATGGTCAAGTATGGTAGTATACTTTTGTATGTGGATCACTATGTAGATGGTAGTATGTGTATGGTCAAGTATGGTAGTATACTTTTGTATGTGGCCGACTGTACTCACGTCAAAGCTTCTGGCATTTCATTGGTCTGCTTGTACTGCCTCATCATCGATATGAAGTAGTTGAACGACACTTTGTCGTTGTAGAATATCAGCACGTCTTCACCGGCGTTCACCATCTAAAAAAAAGATACAACTCAAATTTTTTTTAGGAAATTTCTAAACGACTTGACGAACTCTGTATTAGACCTCCTCCCTCCGAAGGTAGGAGACCTTAAATTAACAATAACATCAAATGTCCCGTATTTATTTGAGAAGAAAAAGGCGCATGTGATAAAAAAAAAGTGATGAATATTAATGTGGATGGACAGAGAGAACGAGGAAGGCCGATTGAGAGATGGAGTGTATTAGGACTGATATGAAAGTCTGAAAATAGACCTGTGGAGGGAAAAGACATTGTACGCTGACCTCATATAAAATGGGGAATTGAAGTTTTTTTTTTATATAGAACTAGCTTTTGCCCGTGGCTTCGTCCGCGTGAATTTCCCACGGGAACACAATCAAACACACTTTCGCATTTATAATATTAGTTAGGAGTTAAGATAGTAGGTAAACGAGCGTGCGGGGTGCCTGATGGTAAGCAATCACCGCAGTCCATGGACACCAGCGACCCTAAAAACGTCACTGATGCATTTACTTAAGATTTGAATAATGATCACTGACTAAGACCAAGGCTACTAAACCATGTATTTACCTCCTGCATGTCCAGGTCCTGCCTGGGTTCCAGGCCACAAAGGCATAACCGGCAACGAGAGAGCAGACAGATTTGCTAGGAAAGGAGCAGATAAAACTTTCGTGGGACCTGGACCCAGACTTCCTATAGCTTATGGGATAACGAAAGGCGTCATCAAGCATATAATGAAAATATAATCCAAAAGAAGAATTAGTTACCTCCTGCATGACCAGGTCCTGGCTGCGTCGGATGTACTGCGCATCAGCGTGCACTATGGTCTGCAGGAACCTCAGGTAAGCTGGTCTGCGGCCGCGGGACTCCAGCAGTGCACGAAGTGACCCCGACCTTCTGATTGCCTGTACAGATCCAGACTAGGTAGTTACCTCCTGCATGACCAGGTCCTGGCTGCGCCGGATGTACTGCGCATCAGCGTGCACTATGGTCTGCAGGAACCTCAGGTAAGCTGGTCTGCGGCCGCGGGACTCCCGAAGTGACCCCGACCTTCTGATTGCCTGTACAGATCCAGACTAGGTAGTTACCTCCTGCATGACCAGGTCCTGGCTGCGCCGGATGTACTGCGCATCAGCGTGCACTATGGTCTGCAGGAACCTCAGGTAAGCTGGTCTGCGGCCGCGGGACTCCAGCAGTGCACGAAGTGACCCCGACCTTCTGATAACCTGTACAGACCCAGAAGACCAGGTAGTTACCTCCTGCATGACCAGGTCCTGGCTGCGCCGGATGTACTGCGCATCAGCGTGCACTATGGTCTGCAGGAACCTCAGGTAAGCTGGTCTGCGGCCGCGGGACTCCCGAAGTGACCCCGACCTTCTGATTGCCTGTACAGATCCAGACTAGGTAGTTACCTCCTGCATGACCAGGTCCTGGCTGCGCCGGATGTACTGCGCATCAGCGTGCACTATGGTCTGCAGGAACCTCAGGTAAGCTGGTCTGCGGCCGCGGGACTCCAGCAGTGCACGAAGTGACCCCGACCTTCTGATTGCCTGTACAGATCCAGACTAGGTAGTTACCTCCTGCATGACCAGGTCCTGGCTGCGCCGGATGTACTGCGCATCAGCGTGCACTATGGTCTGCAGGAACCTCAGGTAAGCTGGTCTGCGGCCGCGGGACTCCCGAAGTGACCCCGACCTTCTGATTGCCTGTACAGATCCAGACTAGGTAGTTACCTCCTGCATGACCAGGTCCTGGCTGCGCCGGATGTACTGCGCATCAGCGTGCACTATGGTCTGCAGGAACCTCAGGTAAGCTGGTCTGCGGCCGCGGGACTCCATGCAGTGCACGAAGTGAGCCACTACTTTCTCGTTGCCCTCGTGAGCGCAGAGTGTCGCGTTGTCTTTGAATATGGAGCAGACTGTTTGTGCTTCGCGGATCTGAAAAAGGAAGTTAAAGTTTAAAGTTCCTGTATTGCTAATTAGCATGAAACACCGGTTTAAAAAGTAAGGTAAGACTTTAAAAAAGAAAGAGAAAGAAAGAAAAAAAAACCTATTGAACAATTTGAACATTCTTTCATTCCAGGTGTTTGTGCAGGATGGCCTGGTTCTGCTGGTTGCCAGACAGAAGTGCTGCAGGAATTCGAGCGCTAGAGCCAGAACTACTAGTCTCACCCCAGCATTGAGGAACAGATCCAGATGTTTGTGCAGGATGGCCTGGTTCTGCTGGTTGCCAGACAGAAGTGCTGCAGGAACTCGAGCGCTAGAGCCAGAACTACTAGTCTCACCCCAGCATTGAGGAACAGGTCCAGGTGTTTGTGCAGGATGGCCTGGTTCTGCTGGTTGCTAGACAGAAGTGCTGCAGGAACTCGAGCGCTAGAGCCAGAACTACTAGTCTCACCCCAGCATTGAGGAACAGGTCCAGGTGTTTGTGCAGGATGGCCTGGTTCTGCTGGTTGCCGAGACAGAAGTGTTGCAGGAACTCGTGCGCTAAAGCCAGAAGTTCGTCCATGGCCGCGTCGTCTTCGTCGTGAGGGACCTGATAAATGAATCAAATTGGTTAGCAATACTTCACGTGCTACCATAACCTTTGAGAAACAGCGAGAAACCGGTATGTAGCGTCTGAAAGTTAGCAGGTGATATATTTCTCCGCTTGCTATCAAAATCTATGAGAATCATTGAGAAACCAGTATTTTAAAGTTCTGAAAGTTATAGTAAATCTTACAATTTTGTATATCGCTTGTTTTGTAGACTGCAGTGCTTTATCATATAAAATTTGTAAGAATCAATATTAGAACCTTATGAGAAACAGCGAAAAATAAGTATTTAAAAGCTAAGTAAGCCAATGACCACGATGAGAACGCCGATGATTTGTAGAAGTGTGGAAGTAGTTGCTAATAGACACTAGCAACTACTTCTACACCTCTACAATCATTGGTGTGGAGACCCACTTGCAGCGTTGTATAATCTGTGAGAAATAGTGAGAAATGAGTATTTTCTCTACGTCTTGTCAGTTTCCCCTACCTGAAGAAAATATAGGACTTTATTGAGAACGCCGATAATCTGTAAAAGCTGTAGCTCATGTCTCCACGGTCAGCGTTGTATATACTATGAGAAACAGGGAGAAATAAGTATTTCAGAGCTTCTAAACGTACCTGAAGTAAGTCTAAAACGTTCGTATATAAAATTATTTATTGAAACTAGGACATTTTCACATCAGAAATTATTACTTAAATTACATAAAAAAAAAAAAAAAAAATTTAGTCAAAAATACCACCCCGAATAGTACCCGGCTCAAAGGTGCCCATGACGCTAGCTGCATTCCCCCTTTGTATAGCCAAGGATATCCTTTGAACCAGGTACCACTCAGAGCGTTGGTCAAAACCTCTTTCTCTTAAGCGTCTTCCTATCTCAGCAATAAAGGCCCTCGCTTCCGGACACCACGGCCCGGCCACTTCGACAGCGAATGGCACAAATTCATAGTTTGTGGACAACACAGAATATTTTAAAACTTTTTGTCCGGCCGCCACCCTCGCAGCTGCCCCAGGCGACTGTGCAGTATTGCTGAGATAGGAAGCTGCGTATGTGCTCACACACGTTGCGTCCCATAAAAGACAACGACCTCTCCGCCATGGTATTAATGTGATACCGTCGGGCCGCTTCCCATCCGTTCTCGAGAGACCTGGTGGCTCCAATTGGCACGGAACGTTGGCCGATATTAATGCTCATCGGATAATATCATTCAGCGAATGATGACGGGACAAACGACCAGCACATTTTGAGCAACCAAGAGCGTGGTGCCCATCGGCCTCGACAGCCTTACCACAAACGCAGCGATGTGGCTCGCAGACAACGCACCCCAGCCGCAAAGCTACTGCCACTCTCAGGGAGTCGTTGTCCAAAAGCGTACCCATGTGAGGGGATGGCACAGCATGTAGCCAGGCACCCGACTCTGGTTGGGCCGAAGCCTTAATGCGAGCCAGATAAGCACCATCCGACTGATTTACTAGCTCCTTAAATGTATTTTTAGCCCCTATCTCGTCCCACAGCCGCTGAACCTCCGGCCTATCTGGATAAGGCAAATTCGGGTATTTCGCAGACCAGGCCAATAAGGCATCGTTCACATGAGGCAAAATCAATACATCGCCATTAATGTTCAATATTTTAGCAACTGTATTGACCACCCCATGCGACGACGCCAGAAAAGCCGGCAAAGAAACCTCGGACATGCGACGAATTCCAAGACCTCCGTGACGTACAGGCAATGAGGCCTGAATCCATTGTGATTCGCTGAGCTTGACATTGAGGATCGCTTCCAAGATCAACCGCAACTCGTTGTCAAACTGTTCGACCTCTAGTGGACACGACCAGGTAGGACTAGTTCTGACAATGTACGTCATGCGGGGAACTGCGAGACAGCTGCGAAGGAGTACTAAGGCAACATGGGATGACAAACATTTTAAACGTTCATGCGTGGCAGTAAACGCCATCACCTTTTCTTTAATGGAGTTCGAGATTGCCTCCTCAAAAATAGGAGCACCCAGAAGGACAAAATTATCTCTCTGAATCACTCTCACACCTGGGATCAAGCACTCAAACTCCGGGAGAGAATCCCGTGCCTCCTCGCTGCAAAAAAACACCTCGCACTTGCTCGCCCCTATATGCAAACCGAGTCTCTCAAACTCATCACACAATTTTCGCACATCACTTGCAACAATATCTGGTGGCCCACCTAACGTACCGTCATCCAAATACCAAACGTTCAAAGGCGAATCCAGACTGACTAGGGTTTTATGGATGGCAAGGCTAAAAATTAGAGGTCCCAAGGGATCCCCCTGCTGTGCACCAACTTGGGATAAAATGGGAGATTCATTATAAAAAAGAAAACTTGAAGAGGCATAACAATGATATATGAAGGGATATAGGGCAGGTGTATGCTCGAGTACCTCATTCAAGATTGCGTCCCTCTCGACACTATTAAAAGCATTAACTAAATCCAACTTAAGAATAACATTGTTGCTATTATTATTGATAGTCGCAAAATAACGTGTTGCGTGTATGGCAGCCTCACAGCCTCTCGAAGTCCCAAAACCTAGTTGCTGCGGCTGCAAGTACGCCGCGATGTTTCTACTTACTGAAGTACAAGCCAGCTTTGAGACTAATCGCCTAAACGTGTTTCCCACAGCTATAGGCCTAATGCCACCCTCTTTCTTTTTTAGAGCACATAAAGAGCCGCCATACAAATATGGGCACACTTGTGGATTTACTAAACCCTTCAAAAGAAAATTGCAGAGATCAGTAAGAGACTTCAAGAGACGGTTACCGTTTTCTCCAGCCGAAGGTGATATAAACTCTTTAAGATGATCTGGACGCAACCCATCTAACCCAGAAGCGGAACCAGCTTGAAAGGAATTCAAAGCGATAGCTACCTCCGCTGAAGTGACTGTAAGGAAAACGTTAGCAAGGTTCGGCTCCGCTGGAAGACAAAGTGGACGGGAAGGTGCTGGATGTTTTTCAATCAACGCATCTCGTGTGTCGTCATTGGTTGGCGCAATAGAACATTCCGACACCAAGAGACGGACTGCACCTCTAAAATCGCCATCGTGCACCTTTGACTCAATGCGTTTATTAAGTGAATAGGCGTTCCTCTTATTATACGAGCCATTAACATGACCTGCACTGTTAATATTTTCCTTCACTTTTGATGTTAGTGAAGAATGTCCCTCACGATTAGGCACTCTTAGCGCCGTATACGAAAACGACAGAAGAGTATACCAAGCATCAGTGTTATTTTCCCTCAAACAGTCGTCAATAAGTGTCGCTAACTTCCCCGCGGCCAAGTGTCTCGCACCTTTTGGAATATGTTTTAGAACCAAAACTTGCTTTTTTAAAGTAGACAAAGTATCCAATAGATCACACACATTGTCTGACGAAGTCTGTGAAGATGGTGCTGAGTGATCTCTACTGGAGTCGGGCCGATTCTGTCGGTGCATGCGACTCATGTGTACAGCTAAACCCCTGGGGACTACAAATTGACGAGAAGTACCCGGGCAGAGAGGACATGTCGCGTGATTTAAATTATCTGACATAATAAAATCAAAAAGGCAAAATCAACAAAAAATAAAATATTAAATTAAAAAAATGAAATAAAATAATTGAAAATAAAACTATGTTACTAAAACTATGTTGTGTACGCCAATGTTTCGTAGAAGCCGTTGTTCGTGTCTCCTCGGTTAGCATTGTTAATCTATGAGACACAGTGACAAACAAATATTTTAAATCTTCCCAAACCTACTGGAGTAAATCTAGGACTATGTTGTTTACGCCAATGTTTCGTAGAAGCCGTTATTCATGTCTACGCGTTTAGCGTTGTTTAATCTATGAAAACAGTGAGAAACAAGTATTTTAAATCTTCTCAAACCTTCTGAAGTAAGTCTAGGACTATGTTGTGTACGCCAATGTTTCGTAGAAGTCGTTGTTCGTGTCTCCTTGGTTAGCATTGTATAATCTATGAGAAACAGTGAGAAATAAGTATTTTAAAGCTTCTAAACCTACTTGAAGTAAGTCTAGGACTATGTTGTGTACGCCAATGTTTCGTAGAAGCCGTTGTTCGTGTCTCCGCGGTCGGCCAGTCTCGCCGCCACCGCTGTTGCCTTGGGTACAGTATTTTATCATGCGTTGTAGGATCTGTGAGGAAAAGAGAATCATATATACATATCAACCGTTCAGTTTGTGCGAGAAGAGAACAGGGCATAAGGGAAATATACAAAACGGCCACTTTGTTGAATCGGAATATGATCCATTTCCTAAATATTTAAAAATGAACCTGATAGGTGTATATACATAAAGTTCATTTTTGAATATTTAGGCAATGAGAAATATATCATTTTCGATTCATCAAAGTTTCCGTTTTAGACCCCCAGGCGCTAAGCCTTTGTGTTCAATTAAGTATCGTTTTTGTATCTGATAACGTTAGTTCACTTTTTAGCCACGACACGGTTTTATGCGTAGAATGTAACGTAATAACTTCTGAAAAAACAGCAGATCTCATGTATCTTCAAGGCTCAATATATATATTGTTACTTTAAAAAATAAAAGTGAAATAACGGATAATCTAAAAGTCCACGATTAGGTAAACATACAAACCTCTTTGATCTTATTATATTCGTTCATATGGTCGTGTTTGGTAGTTCTCGATGTGTCTAGAACATTATCCAGCGATGCGTTTCTTTCTAACACCGCGCCGCCGGGACCCACTGTTCCTGTAGAACCTGTGCACAGACAAGAGATTTTGTTGTGAACTTTATTGCCACTTAAAAGTTATTCATATCTAGTACTAGCTTTTGATCGCAACTTCGCCCCTCCGTGAATTTTCCACGGGAACAGTGTTTTTTCCCGGATGAAAGGTACCTTATGTCCTTCTTAGTACTTCTACTATATGTATGCGAAATTTCAGGAAGATTGGTTCAGCAGATAAAGCGTGAAGAGGTAACAAACAAGTATTTATTTATTTAAAACTTTATTGCACAAAATTTTAAAAAAGTTATGTACAAATGGTGGACTTAACGCCATCAACCATTAGACCAAACAGAGAGTAGTAAGGTGGTGCGATAAAGTGCAACGCGATAAATAATTAACTCATAAAATATATAAGTAAACAAACAAACTTACTTTCGCATTTCTAATATTAGTTAGGACATATATATATTTGATCAAGCCGTACCAGAATGTTCATCCAGCAGAGCCCGTCCCTTGTTGAACACCCAGAGCTCAGACTTCTCCACGCTCTGCCTCAGCAGGTCCAGGTCCGCCTTGATCTGCTTGTACGATTCCACGTCCGCGTCCGATACTAACAATTGGACCTGGAGAATGAAAATGGTCAATCACACTAAGGACTGCGACGACATACAAAAACGGCAAGCGATGAACTACTTTTACACATCTTTTTAAAGAGAAAGTTTGGATGTGCGTGAGGATGTATGTTTTACTCACGCAAAATCTACAGGACGGATGAAATTTAATACACAGGTAGAAAAATACCGAGAACAAAGTGTCTTGCACGCGTTATCGACCTGGACTAAAAAAAGGTCGTGAAAAGATTTATTCAGATTCCTTCACGACCTTTTTTTAGTCCAGATCCACCCCGTGCCTGCTGAGGACACTCCACTGCGTCACACCAGTGTCACCTGTTTGAACGCAGCCAGCACCTCCTGCCTCTGGCTGAAGTGCCGGAACAGCAGCGCTAGGGCTCCGGACACGAGCGCGGGCGAGGCGCCCTGCGAGCACAGCTGATCGGGGACACCCCAGTACGTCACACCAGTGTCACCTGTTTGAACGCAGCCAGCACCTCCTGCCTCTGGCTGAAGTGCCGGAACAGCAGCGCTAGGGCTCCGGACACGAGCGCGGGCGAGGCGCCCTGCGAGCACAGCTGATCGGGGACACCCCAGTACGTCACACCAGTGTCACCTGTTTGAACGCAGCCAGCACCTCCTGCCTCTGGCTGAAGTGCCGGAACAGCAGCGCTAGGGCTCCGGACACGAGCGCGGGCGAGGCGCCCTGCGAGCACAGCTGATCGGGGACACCCCAGTACGTCACACCAGTGTCACCTGTTTGAACGCAGCCAGCACCTCCTGCCTCTGGCTGAAGTGCCGGAACAGCAGCGCTAGGGCTCCGGACACGAGCGCGGGCGAGGCGCCCTGCGAGCACAGCTGATCGGGGACACCCCAGTACGTCACACCAGTGTCACCTGTTTGAACGCAGCCAGCACCTCCTGCCTCTGGCTGAAGTGCCGGAACAGCAGCGCTAGGGCTCCGGACACGAGCGCGGGCGAGGCGCCCTGCGAGCACAGCTGATCGGGGACACCCCAGTACGTCACACCAGTGTCACCTGTTTGAACGCAGCCAGCACCTCCTGCCTCTGGCTGAAGTGCCGGAACAGCAGCGCTCGGGCTCCGGACACGAGCGCGGGCGAGGCGCCCTGCGAGCACAGCTGATCGGGGACACCCCAGTACGTCACACCAGTGTCACCTGTTTGAACGCAGCCAGCACCTCCTGCCTCTGGCTGAAGTGCCGGAACAGCAGCGCTAGGGCTCCGGACACGAGCGCGGGCGAGGCGCCCTGCGAGCACAGCTGATCGGGGACACCCCAGTACGTCACACCAGTGTCACCTGTTTGAACGCAGCCAGCACCTCCTGCCTCTGGCTGAAGTGCCGGAACAGCAGCGCTAGGGCTCCGGACACGAGCGCGGGCGAGGCGCCCTGCGAGCACAGCTGATCGGGGACACCCCAGTACGTCACACCAGTGTCACCTGTTTGAACGCAGCCAGCACCTCCTGCCTCTGGCTGAAGTGCCGGAACAGCAGCGCTAGGGCTCCGGACACGAGCGCGGGCGAGGCGCCCTGCGAGCACAGCTGATCGGGGACACCCCAGTACGTCACACCAGTGTCACCTGTTTGAACGCAGCCAGCACCTCCTGCCTCTGGCTGAAGTGCCGGAACAGCAGCGCTAGGGCTCCGGACACGAGCGCGGGCGAGGCGCCCTGCGAGCACAGCTGCAGCAGCACGCGCAGCACCATGCGGCCCCCGCACTCGTCCAGGTCTAAGCCGTCCCTGGTGGTGGAAACCCACTTTAAAACTTGAAGATGTTTGGTGGAGCTTCTTTCACATTTGGGGCTCTTTTTTTTAGGAAATACTTATATTATTTGTCAAATTCTGGAATAATGGAAAATATATTAACTTCGTGTAAAGCCTTCTAAAATTTCGACAGTAGCCCCGGGATGTCGATCCAGGAATTCCAAAGAAAGAGCGGCAGCATTTTGCGGGACTGAAATCCCGGTATTACATTTTCAACCCGGGACACACCTAAGGTAACAATCTGTGTTGCAAAATTACAAACGACGCCATTCTCGATTGTATTTTGATCATGAAATGGTGAAATTACATAAATAATAATATGCTAGAAACTAATGGGTGGTCAGTGAAAGAAGCTCTAGAAGCTAAGTGATACTTACCAAAAATAAAACCTACCCACAATCACGAATACATTACATGTTTATACAAAACATATATCGTCTATAGGAGTATTGCATCAGGAGTGTTGCATTACACCAAACGCATGTACAGTCAGAAAACAAATAGCTAAGGAGCAGAGAAAAGAACTTCTTATTTCTTGAGTCAAACATGAAGGAATGTCACAAAATTTCTTTAACCTAAAGATAATTTATGCTGTCGGTACAAACAATAGTCACTTTAAGCAGCCCAAGTAGTGCTAGATTTTTCTATATTGTGCAGTGATCTTTTTTGATATGATAAACCAAACTATTAGTTTTCTGACTGTACTTAACTAACACATTTTGTCGAATTGCAGGCACTATTATTTGATTTAGTACATAAGCCTTGGCGTGCTTGGTTAGAGGGTTATTATAACATACTCGCAGGGTTCTAGGAACTAATTTGATTACTTGACTTGTCAATTTAATAAGGTTAGGGAAAGCCAAGAGTCTTGATAGTATTTTTTTGCAAACGTTACACATTAGTAGTTTTATTTCATGGATATGTCAAAAAGGGACAAATCCAGTCAAACGGTTTAAATTTGTGCTGCTCTCGTATTGATTTTTACAACACTTTTTTTCAATCAATAGTTCACTTTATTAGTGAACCAGATTTATTTCATCTGAGAAATTGCATTTTTTTTTTGTTGGACCTAAAAGTGTTATTTGCTACATTGCTTGTGTTGTAGGAGTGAAAATATAGTTTTAGGAATATTTTATTGTAAAGTACTAAAAAATACTTTCTTCGAGCATCAATATCATAGTTGAAGATGAAAAAAAAATCAAAATGCATAAGCCGTTATTAAAAAAATAAAACCTTTTCTACAATTTTATAAAAGTTGAACACATTTCATAAAATCTTAAAAGTTTCATTTGTGTAATAAGAGTAACATAGGTCTACAATATTGTTTAAAAAGTCCTCCACAAATTCGCCCCTAAAACGGACATTTCCACTCCTAATATACACAGGTTAGGCTGTGCGTTGGGGCGCCATGCAGTATATAATTCCTTACTAACAAATCTACATTTTTTGGAAGGCAGCTGTCGGGGACCGTTTGAATCGCTCTGAAATAATTGGGCACATTAGTAACTATTGCTACATGGCAGTTTTTTAGACCTCTATGAGAATATTATGGCCCAGATGTATTAAAATTTGACCCATAACCTCTTATGATATAGATTAATTCGAAAGAATTATGTGTCTACGTTAGTTGTGCAATTTTTCCACCACCTTAGAGAAAATTTTATATAAAGTTTGTACGTATATTCAAAAAAGTGTAGAAATTGACAGCATCCCTTTTTTGTTGCAAAAAAGTTGCAACAGTTGATTCATCATTAAATTCAGTTTAGTAATCAAAAAAAAATTGTTCACTTTCAAATATAGTATATGTGATCGAAGCTTTCAATGTTATAATAGGTATATATTTTTTTAATCTGATTTATTTTTTGTGATTGAAAATTTGTTGGAAAAATCCTTGAAAACGGTATTTTTTATTTTTGACTTCATAAAAATGGGATTATTAAAAATCTTATTCTTCTATACATTTGGGCCAATTATTATAGATTTAAATATAACCGGAGTAACTAAGTAGGGTACAGATAACGATTGAATGAACTTAGCTGGTTTTTTTCATATGTAAAAGAAACTTAAGGATCTCCAGAATTCTCGTTCCGACACTGAGGTTAAGCAAATCCATCAAAGTTTGTCTTCAATGCTTTTAAAAATTCGTCAAGCAAATAAAGCGTGTCTGACATATACTTTTCATTGCTTCAATCAATCAAAGTAAATTTGAATACAAGTTTATACAATCATGGACTACATAAGCTCATTATTTTCAATCGTTATATGTATGTATATCTATATATCTACCCCACCACCGAGGTTACATGCGTTAGTCACTATGTCTTCTACTCGGCATAGCAGTTCATACACTTTTATTAAATTAAAAATTTTCATCATCACTATCAAAATTCATTAGAAAAAAAGACGCTTCCACCATTGACCCCTGTGTTTTTGGCTATGTTATCTTCTCGCCACAAGATAAACCCTTCGAGGGTCGTGGATGGGGGAAGCTTATAATGCCTACAACACCTAACTGTAAAAAAAAGAAGTCCGGGAGTGGATGCGTAGACCACAGATTCATGGAAGCAGTATCCTTTTCAATTCATTCTCCCTTTAATTAGTATCTGAGAGGAGATTTAGTTAATTTCGGAACGACCTCTCTCCTCTCTCTTTCTGCTTCTTTGGAGTCTTCTTTCGAAGACGTTATTCCGCAGCCACGCCTGTAGATGCACTTTTTTCTTCCCTAATTTCTAAGGATGAAATTTGATCTAATCTCACCGGTAAGTGAAAATGCCCTAGACCTGAAGCCCTATAGAGTGGAGTCTAGACGGCAGCGCACTTAAGAATATCCCTGAGCTTTTAAAAATACGTAAGTCACATTATCCTTGTCATGCTGTAGGTTTTCTAAATAGATTTTTAGGAGATGGCCGTTAACTCACCGACAACTGAAGATGCCCTCAGCCTGGAGCCCTATGGCCTCGACATCAGCTCTAGCAAGGCTATCGGCAGCCTTGTCCCCGCCCTGCTCGAACTCTTTCTTGAAAATCGACAGCAGGCAGCTGATACGGTAGTCTAACCGCACGTCCAGGATGAACTGGTGATATAATTGTATGTTGCAAAGTAACGTCTTTGGAGAAAATGCAGCAGTGGAGTTTGTTGCGCCGCCTCTTCTCCACTTGCGCTTTGGAGGCGGTGGTAACATTAGCTTTAAGTAATTTTATGACGTCAATTAACTAAAAAACAAGTTAACGGCGATTTAAAAGTGCTATTTTTTAGCCCATTTAAATAAAATCATTTTCATTTCATTTGATAGATGCAGATTGAAGAAATTGGTATTGAAGAGCGGGATCTCCTAACACAGGTAAGTATTTACTTAAATGGAGATCCCGATGACAAATAAGTTTATGTAAATGGTACAAAAATAAAGAATTTTTGATTTTGGTATTTTTTTAAATTTTATAGAATAACGTCTTCATGACAGGACAGGACGTCGGTGGAGATCCTGACAGGGTCGCAATAGAAAGACGGGCGAGTTAATTAGACGATTGTTGGTTGTAGACTCAATCATTTATTCAAATTCTACATTAATTATGCTAACTTAGGCCACTTACTACAATCTCTTACGGGGTAGACAAAATCAAGAATCGTACAACACGAAGGTCACTAGCACCCCGCCCCCCGCGAAGACCAGTGAGACCATTGCGCACTGGCGTGAGCAGCTACTCGTACTTTAAGTTCCACCACGCCATCATATTTGATTCGTATTGTTAGCATATTAGCCATATATTAGCACTATACTTTTTATAATTTTTTACACGACTGACCAAAAAGGAGTGTTATGTTTTCAGGGTTCATGTATGTAAGTTTTTTAATTCCACCAGAAGTCCGCAACAGCTTAACAGATTTTGATGTGAGAGGTATTGTTAGATTCCTTGCATTCCTCCGAGTGACAGGAGTTGTCAGTCGTGTTTTTTATTCTTAAATAATTAGCTTGTTTAATTAAATAATAATAATATAATAATATATACGGACAAATCACACAGATTGAGTTAGCCCCAAAGTAAGTTCGGGACTTGTGGTATGGGATACTAACTCAACGATACTATAGTTTATGACAAATACATATATAGATAAACATCCAAGACCCAGGCCAATAAATGATCAAGAAACTTTTCGTACACATGTAAACTCGTGCTAACCTGTAATATCTCGATGATTTAAGTTCCACCATCGTATTTGATTCGTATTGCAGACATATATCAGCACAATATTTTTTCAAGTAAATAAATTAATAAGAATGAATGAATACACATGTAAACATATAAACTCATGCTAACCTGTAATATCTCGATGATTTAAGTTCCACTATCATATTGTTAGCATACATTAACACAATGTTTTTTTTAATAAATAAATGAACTATATACAGACTATATAAAAAATGAAACTCTCGTACACATGTAAACTCATGCTAACCTGTAATATCTCGATGATTTTGAGCTTAGTGTCCATGACCAGCGGGTGTTCCCGGGCCAGCATTAAGGCAGACGCCGACCGCTGCATGCCGGTGCCGGCGCCCGTAGCGCCAGTCGTTTGCTGGCCGGGAAAAAACATATTCGAACGTTGAAATCACCGTTTAAGCTATTATACAGGGTTATTTGTAATTAACTAATAACCTTCCTAGAGGTTAAAGTACTCATTACTATGAACATTTTTTGTATGGGACCGACTCTGAAATATCAAAAAAAAAAATCAGCTGTTCCATACATTTTGGGCGAAAAGGTTTTGCAAAATGTATGGAACAGCTGATTTTTTTTCACCCCTAGGAAGGTTATTAGTTCATTACAAATAACCCTGTATAATACTAACGTATAGATTGGTGGTAGATTAAATAAGATAAAATGCACTAGTGTGTGTGTATTATGTATCATCATCATAGTCAGCCTTCCATGATGCTGCTGGGTTTATACCCAGCAGCATCATGGAAGACAAAGGCGCATGGGCATGGGCGTAGACAAAAGGAGGGTTATGCCTCCTTTTGTCTACGCCAACCTTCTCTATCCTGGGTCATCGCAATCAAGTTCTTGCCAGCAACATTCTTTACATCGTCGACCCATCTTGCTGTCGGGTGTCCAACGCTTCTTCTCCCATTTCTAGGGTACTCGTTTATGTCCTTACTCCACCTACCATCGTTCCTTCTAACCAGGTGTCCTGCCCATGTATGGTGTAGGAAAAATAGTACTGTGCCATGAAATATTGACGTCAACATAAATTTTACTGTTTTATTAATAAAAACATATACTTATGTATATAAATAATCTAATGGATCATAGGTTTAGGTACTCGCCTCTTGAAAAAAAAAAAGTAAATCAATAACTTACATTTCTCGGGACAGATCCTAGTGTTATAGAAGTCATGACGGCTCCCATGTCGCCTATACTTCTTAGTACGCCGCCCTCCGCTGCGAACAAAACGGGTCAATAAAGTTCTTGTTTGCTTGTTTGTCTGTTCAAAACTCAAGAACCACATTTTAATTTATATTATTGTGTGAGGAGAAAATGGCACATAACTCCGTTAACATTGCTGAGAAAGTTTTGAGTGTTTCATTCCATCAATCAATTTGAAAAACATCACATGGAAAATGCATAGTACAATCACAGCGCAATTTGGCATAATAATATTATTAAAACAATATTTGTTAAATTAAATAAAAACTTTGATTATAATAATATAATTATTTTTTAATTTGATTTCTACTCGTGAGGACCTACAATTGGCTCTTTAATTCTATTTAAGTTTATTAATAAGTTAATACAGCTTTGGTTTGCTACAAAAATAAATAAATAAAAATAACTGAAAAATATTTTACGCAATTTCGTTTCGTGCAATATAAAGACTTCCAACACACAATATATCATGCTGTTTTTTTATCGTTCTATACTTACGTTGTTTCTGAACCTCCTTCTCTTGGGTCGCTTGAAATATAAACAAATTCAAATAAAACACGACAATTCATTTTTTTTGTTCGTCGAGAAAAACTTGGATATTACGCAAAGCTCAACGCAAATGACGGCACTAGCATGAATTGAACAAACCACTTTTAGCCATGGTGTTCAAGTCAATGTCTTTTTTTGAAAGATTAACGACCACAGGGCGGCAATTCTACTAATTACAAATGTAGATATCGTCCATTAATTGTGTCTCACAAGCCAAAGAGATTGTACCAAAGCATATTATGTACCTAATCGTAGAGATCTGTAAAACTCCGGCCAAGTGCAAGTTGAATTCGCGTGGAGAAGGTTCCGTAAAATGCCAATTCTTATGAGTTTTCCTGTAATCTTCAAGCAATGAACTATATTTTGTATTTTTTTCAAGATTTTCAATTTTCATCCTCTTTAATGAATAAAATCAAAACTATTTATTTTCCAATAATAACAAAAATATATTTCAGATCCTCATATCATTTGATATATAATACAATAAGGTTTGCAAGACGGTTCAGTTTTTTTTGTACGGAACCCTAAAAACAGTAATGGTACAGAATATACGAATGGCACTCACATTCCACCTCCCCCGAGAGAGCGTTGGTCTCGTTGAGCAGGTCCATGGCGGTGACGCAGTCCAGGATGCTGAGAAGGGTCTTCGTCAAGCGAAGAAGGTCGCTGAAGCTGCAATGGAGAAGAATGCATTACGTCACAAGTTGAGGAAGGGACAGCGAAATATGAAGGGGGTATTGGCCATTATTACATTGTAAGACCTTGACGTTATCAGCTCTTGACATTTTGAGACTTTATTAACATTTTCACTCTCTCATCCGAAAGACGTCCACTGCTGGACAAAGGCCTCCCCCAAGGATTTCCATAACGACCGGTCCTGCGCTGCCCGCATCCATGCGCATCCCGCGACCTTCACCAGGTCGTCGGTCCACCGAGTGGGAGGCCTGGTCACTGGCAGAGGTGGAACCACCTTCGACATTGTAGTTAACTGTAGAAGCCGAAGTAGATGAGTTCCCTGGCCAGCTTGACCCCAAAAGGTTAACTTGTTCTGGTCGTGGTCGCTGGTACCAGGTCCTGGTCACTGGCCGAGTTGGAACCTTGAACATTGTAGTTACCTGTAGAAGCCGAAGTAGATGAGTTCCCTCGTCAGCTTGACCCCAAAGGTCAACTTGTTCTGGTCGTGGTCGCTGGTACCAGGTCGTGGTCACTGGCAGAGGTGGAACCACCTTCAACATTGTAGTTACCTGTAGAAGCCGAAGTAGATGAGTTCCCTGGCCAACTTGACCCCAAAGGTCAGCTTGTTCTGGTCGTGGTCGCTGGTACCAGATCCTGGTTACTCGCAGAGGAGGAACCTTCAACATTGTAGTTACCTGTAGAAGCCAAAGTAGATGAGTTCCCTGGCCAGCTTGACCACCTCGAAGGTCAACTTGTTCTGGTCGTGGTCGCTGAAGTACCAGGTCCTGGTCACCACATTGCAGAGGTAGTTCTCCACGAACCGGATCGTGGAGGCGAACTGTTCTTTGACCTTCTCCCTGTTGGCGTCTGGACCGCCTTTCACGCATTGGTAACTGTAAAGGGAGAAGTAATTTAATAAAACTTAAATGGGAAATCTATACTGACTATATAGTTAGTATATAATGATTTTTTTTTGGTGTAAACTTGTCTACGTGGTGGATGAGTATGAGGAAACTTCCCAAAAAATAAAATTAACCTGATCAAACAGATTGTCTTGGCACCAGAAAATTAGGAGAGCCAACCCCACCTATGTCGGAAAAGGCAAAAAGCAAGAAGATTGGATAGCGATGTCAATCAACCGGCTCCTGCGGGTCCCGGTCCTGTAGGTGAAGCACCAGCTCTGAGACGTAACGTCACAATACTTCTTCTTGTCGAGTCGTAATGGCTATTCAAATCAATTTGGACCAGTACTTGGCCACAATACTGACTCGTGTATGTGGATATTGTCCGCCACCTCGGTCCACAGCCGAGCGTACTTACCCGTCGTCACCGGCTGCTGTACCCGGTCCTGCAGGGGCAGCATGAGCTCTGACACGTGATGTCACAATACTGACTCGTGTATGTGGATCTTGTCCGCCATCTCGGTCCACAGCCGCGCGTACTTGACCGGCGTCACCGGCTGCTGCACCCGGTCCTGCAGGGGAAGCATCAGCTCTGACACGTAACGTCACAATACTGACTCGTGTATGTGGATATTGTCCGCCACCTCAGTCCACAGCCGAGCGTACTTACCGTCGTCACCGGCTGCTGTACCCGGTCTTGCAGGGGCAGCATCAGCTCTGACACGTGACGTCACAATACTGACTCGTGTATGTGGATGTTGTCCGCCACTTCGGTCCACAGCCGCGCGTACTTGACCGGCGTCACCGGCTGCTGCACCCGGTCCTGCAGGGGAAGCATCAGCTCTGACACGTAACGTCACAATACTGACTCGTGTATGTGGATATTGTCCGCCACCTCAGTCCACAGCCGAGCGTACTTACCGTCGTCACCGGCTGCTGTACCCGGTCTTGCAGGGGCAGCATCAGCTCTGACACGTGACGTCACAATACTGACTCGTGTATGTGGATGTTGTCCGCCACTTCGGTCCACAGCCGCGCGTACTTGACCGGCGTCACCGGCTGCTGCACCCGGTCCTGCAGGGGAAGCATCAGCTCTGACACGTAACGTCACAATACTGACTCGTGTATGTGGATATTGTCCGCCACCTCGGTCCACAGCCGAGCGTACTTACCCGTCGTCACCGGCTGCTGTACCCGGTCTTGCAGGGGCAGCATCAGCTCTGACACGTGACGTCACAATACTGACTCGTGTATGTGGATGTTGTCCGCCACCTCGGTCCACAGCCTCGCGTACTTGACCGGCGTCACCGGCTGCTGCACCCGGTCCTGCAGGGGCAGCATCAGCTCTGACACGTGACGTCACAATACTGACTCGTGTATGTGGATGTTGTCCGCCACCTCAGTCCACAGCCTCGCGTACTTGACCGGGGTCACCGGCTCCTGTGGGTCCCGGTCTGCATGAAGATGCAGCATCAGTCGACAGAATGCTGCTCGGACCTCGTATGGCAGCTGTTCGTTTGACATACACCTGGGGAAAGAAAAAAGAAAGTGAATAAGTCTGGCAGTTCAAAGCCAGGTACTGGCTGTAGAGATACATGTTATATAATAGGACCAGTTGGTGGCAGAAGTAGTCCAAGATGGCCACTCGAGCTTCTGATGCCAGCTCGGATAGTACACTCACTTCAATATGAGATGTATGTGCAGCTGTGGGGAGAGGCTGTTCAGAGCCAGGTACTGTCTGTTGAGACACATGTTGGAGAACAGGTCCAGCTGGTGGCGGTAGTAATCCAAGATGGCCGCCGACTCGCTGCTCGGGTTTACTCGGGCTTCCGAGGCGAGCTCGGAGAGTAAACGAGAATTCTGAGGACAAATGAGATTTTATCATTTGTTTGATGATCATTTCTAAATCATCATAAGCCATTTTCATGTCTCCACTGCTGGGGTACTGACCTTCTTTACGAGTATGGATGGATAGATTGGCCATGCCAAACAATGCGGGCCAAATATATAAAAAAATTACCTTACCTTCTTGTTATTCCATAATAATATGACCTCGTCCTCAACGGCATATTTGTCTCTGTCGTCGGCGTCTTTAGGTTTTAATTTTTCATATTTTGTCGAGACCAATCTGTAATTAAATTTATTTGTTAACACCACAAAAATCTCAAATATATAGAAGGGGCGAACTAAGCGTTATTAAGCCGTTTGACAAAAGCAGACTCTAAAAGTTCCTTCGATCACTCACACACACTCAGTCAAATAGAATTTTCAATTACGTATTGCGATATACGTACATACATACTGTATAGTATACGTACAGAAAGAGGTAGGAAATAAACTTTTAGATGCACAGGTCGGTGTTAAATGAAAGAGGCCTGTAACATAAAGACGGGATTTATTTTGAACAGACAGGGCACGGATAGGTGACAGCCGTGACAGAGAGCTCGAGTCACATATTTCTTTGCTTATATAGTGAAGATTAGCGCCATCTATGGCATCAATGGAGAAGTAATTAGCCTTTGTGCAAATATCTATAAAGAATCGAAATATTATCTCCATATGACGATAGATGTCGCCTTACAATGTGTTGCTACTTACATATAGGTGGCGCAGTACTAATTTAACAGTCGGTCAGATAGTCCAGGGGACTGCCGCGTCTTCATGTAGTGTCTCCATCATACCTGGTCTCGATGAGGACGTCAGAGTTGCTGGCACTGAGCACACTCTTGCAGATGAGCTCCTGCGTCACCGCGATGGCCTTCTTGTTGGAGATGCACAGGTCGCTCAGGTAGTCCAGGGGACTGCCACGTCTTCATGTGCTGTCTCCATCATACCTGGTCTCGATGAGGATGTCAGAGTTGCTGGCACTGAGCACACTCTTGCAGATGAGCTCCTGCGTCACCGCGATGGCCTTCTTGTTGGAGATGCACAGGTCGCTCAGGTAGTCCAGGGGACTGCCACGTCTTCATGTGCTGTCTCCATCATACCTGGTCTCGATGAGGATGTCAGAGTTGCTGGCACTGAGCACACTCTTGCAGATGAGCTCCTGCGTCACCGCGATGGCCTTCTTGTTGGAGATGCACAGGTCGCTCAGGTAGTCCAGGGGACTGCCACGTCTTCATGTGCTGTCTCCATCATACCTGGTCTCGATGAGGATGTCAGAGTTGCTGGCACTGAGCACACTCTTGCAGATGAGCTCCTGCGTCACCGCGATGGCCTTCTTGTTGGAGATGCACAGGTCGCTCAGGTAGTCCAGGGGACTGCCACGTCTTCATGTGCTGTCTCCATCATACCTGGTCTCGATGAGGATGTCAGAGTTGCTGGCACTGAGCACACTCTTGCAGATGAGCTCCTGCGTCACCGCGATGGCCTTCTTGTTGGAGATGCACAGGTCGCTCAGGTAGTCCAGGGGACTGCCACGTCTTCATGTGCTGTCTCCATCATACCTGGTCTCGATGAGGATGTCAGAGTTGCTGGCACTGAGCACACTCTTGCAGATGAGCTCCTGCGTCACCGCGATGGCCTTCTTGTTGGAGATGCACAGGTCGCTCAGGTAGTCCAGGGGACTGCCACGTCTTCATGTGCTGTCTCCATCATACCTGGTCTCGATGAGGATGTCAGAGTTGCTGGCACTGAGCACACTCTTGCAGATGAGCTCCTGCGTCACCGCGATGGCCTTCTTGTTGGAGATGCACAGGTCGCTCAGGTAGTCCAGGAAGCGGGACTGCCACGTCTTCATATTTTTGCGGACGAGACCTGCACAACAGTTATCACTACATAGTATAAAACAAAGTCGCTTTCTCTGTCCCTATGTCCCTTTGTATGCTTAAATCTTTGAAACTACGCAACGGATTTTGATGCGGTTTTTTTTAATAGATAGAGTGATTCAAGAGGAAGGTTTATATCCCGTGCGAAGCCGGGGCGGGTCGCTAGTTATATTATATAATAGCTTTGCCAATTATTATTTTTATGGGTGATGATGCAACAAAACAACGGTAATCTCACAATGACAATCTTGATGACACTCGCTTGTGCGAAAGGTTCTATGCTAATCTTAGCCATATTATTTAGATTTCCTTGATAATGACTGACAAAAATCTCAGTATCAAGCTGTGATGTGATTTTAAAGCAGTTATTGTTTAGAAGTGGGCCGTGCTGACTGCTGGCATTCTCGGCTACGATGTTGTAGCCGATCTTAAGTTCGTAGCAAAGTCGGAGGTACGTAAACCTTGCTGTAGACCTGTAAACATGAGTTACCAACCAACCTCGTAGCTTGATTCCCGAAACTCGTAGCAGCAGCGAAGGTAAAATGCCACCTTCTAGCATCGTAGGCGCTCTGTCATAGCCGATCTGAAGTTCGTAGCAAAGGCGAAGTTCGTAGACCTTGTAAACGAATACTCGTGCGTCATACGCCGCTGATAACAAAATGGCTTACCAACAAAGGTCTCGATCTCCGAAGCTGTGATGTGCTTCTCCAACAGTTTTCTGTTGTTGTGCAGCAGTGCCGTGATGGTGTCTTCAGCTAGGATGTCGTAGCCGATCTGCTTTTGCATGAAGCCAAAGTGCTTGGCTATGTATTCCTGGAAAAAAAAATTGAGAGAAAAAAATCTTCACGTAATTCTTGGATTTAAATAAACATGAAGCTGCAATGATGGTGGAAGCTACAACTAACTTGGTTTTTCCTGTAGTCTTGCTGGCTCAGCCTCAGTATCCTGTAGCAGAGCCGGAACATGTACTTATAAGGGGCATAGCGAGGGTCGTACAGCTCCTCGATCTTCAAGAACGCCTCGCCCTCTGAAGTCTCTTGGAAGGGGCCCTAAAACAGAATGTTTTCTTAAACGCACTGTTATAATTTTTGTCACATGATTTTATAATCCCGAGGGACTTTCGGAATAAAAAGTACCCTTAGTGCTATTCCAGATTGATTTCTACCAGTGTACAAAATTCCATCGAAATCCGGCCAGTAGTTTTTGCATAAAGTTAATAAACGTTCACGTTTCTAATAGGGAAGTAAATGAGGGAGACCTTTGTCCAGGAGTGGGACCTTGGGACAACATAGGTAAAAAATAATTACCTGTAATATCTTGAATAGCTGTCGCAGTATGTACTGCTCTCGCAGTAACTTCTGCCGGTCGCGGTTGGGGTTCTCAACCACCAGGTCTAAGGCCTCAGACTTGTTGGGCTCGTTCTCGAAGCCCGCTATAAAGTACACGATGTCTTGCAGCAAACAGGTCAGTGCCCTGGGAACGAAAAAATAAATTAAATCATCAGTTAAAAAGTTGCGTGTTTGATGCTGAAGATGTTAATCTTTAAAGTAAGCTAATTAGATTTTCATCCCTTTCATCCCATTAAGGGTAGAATTGGGAATTGACATTTTTCAGAGGTTCATTATATAGCATAAGTAAATACTAACAATTATAATAATTTGTGCGACATGATTAAAATCATTAGACACTATGTATAATTATGTCGTCAAGATAAACGAAGACTTAAATCAAAATACAAATAACAGATCAACTAAACGTAGTTGGGTTGCTGGGGCGTTGGTTAATCCGAACGCATACGTTTAAAACAAAAAATGCCCCTCCCTGGAACATAAAAGGCAGTTTTGCCTCTATCCTCGCGTCTGAATGGTACTTGCCAAAATGCACTTGATAAATCTATGCTAGATAAAAACAATGAGCATCATAAAAATATCCAAAATTTCGGAAATTTAATGCAAATCATATGGGTCGCGGCCCGGCCTCTTATTCCAACTCACTTCCGCTCGTTGTGCTCGATGTCGCCGCGCGCCAGCTTGCCGGACAGCGCGGACAGCACCTTGCAGGCGTCGTTGGCTAAGTCCAGGTTTCACTATGGAGCAACCCACACAAACTCTCTCTCTCCACTCACTTCCGCTCGTTGTGCTCGATGTCGCCGCGCGCCAGCTTGCCGGACAGCGCGGACAGCACCTTGCAGGCGTCGTTGGCGAAGTCCAGGTTTCACTATGGAGCAACCCACACAAACTCTCTCTCTCCACTCACTTCCGCTCGTTGTGCTCGATGTCGCCGCGCGCCAGCTTGCCGGACAGCGCGGACAGCACCTTGCAGGCGTCGTTGGCTAAGTCCAGGTTTCACTATGGAGCAACCCACACAAACTCTCTCTCTCCACTCACTTCCGCTCGTTGTGCTCGATGTCGCCGCGCGCCAGCTTGCCGGACAGCGCGGACAGCACCTTGCAGGCGTCGTTGGCGAAGTCCAGGTTTCACTATGGAGCAACCCACACAAACTCTCTCTCTCCACTCACTTCCGCTCGTTGTGCTCGATGTCGCCGCGCGCCAGCTTGCCGGACAGCGCGGACAGCACCTTGCAGGCGTCGTTGGCGAAGTCCAGGTTTCACTATGGAGCAACCCACACAAACTCTCTCTCTCCACTCACTTCCGCTCGTTGTGCTCGATGTCGCCGCGCGCCAGCTTGCCGGACAGCGCGGACAGCACCTTGCAGGCGTCGTTGGCGAAGTCCAGGTTTCACTATGGAGCAACCCACACAAACTCTCTCTCTCCACTCACTTCCGCTCGTTGTGCTCGATGTCGCCGCGCGCCAGCTTGCCGGACAGCGCGGACAGCACCTTGCAGGCGTCGTTGGCGAAGTCCAGGTTTCACTATGGAGCAACCCACACAAACTCTCTCTCTCCACTCACTTCCGCTCGTTGTGCTCGATGTCGCCGCGCGCCAGCTTGCCGGACAGCGCGGACAGCACCTTGCAGGCGTCGTTGGCGAAGTCCAGGTTTCACTATGGAGCAACCCACACAAACTCTCTCTCTCCACTCACTTCCGCTCGTTGTGCTCGATGTCGCCGCGCGCCAGCTTGCCGGACAGCGCGGACAGCACCTTGCAGGCGTCGTTGGCGAAGTCCAGGTTTCACTATGGAGCAACCCACACAAACTCTCTCTCTCCACTCACTTCCGCTCGTTGTGCTCGATGTCGCCGCGCGCCAGCTTGCCGGACAGCGCGGACAGCACCTTGCAGGCGTCGTTGGCGAAGTCCAGGTTTCACTATGGAGCAACCCACACAAACTCTCTCTCTCCACTCACTTCCGCTCGTTGTGCTCGATGTCGCCGCGCGCCAGCTTGCCGGACAGCGCGGACAGCACCTTGCAGGCGTCGTTGGCGAAGTCCAGGTTTCACTATGGAGCAACCCACACAAACTCTCTCTCTCCACTCACTTCCGCTCGTTGTGCTCGATGTCGCCGCGCGCCAGCTTGCCGGACAGCGCGGACAGCACCTTGCAGGCGTCGTTGGCGAAGTCCAGGTCGCGCACCTCGCTCGGCGACACCGATATCAACGCGAAGGCTTCCTTGTCCTCCTTCACTATGGAGCAACCCACCTGAAAACGATCATAGAAGAAATGTAATCAAATAGGATGGTGGTACTGAACTAACACTCATGCGCATCTCCGCGGGCGTCCGGATCCCCGCGGGGAGTGGGGGAGGTGAGACGGCTTCCCCGCGCTGAGCTACCCCGCTGACATCTAACTGCTATGTCAAAGTCAAAGTCAAAATTTTTTATTCATATAGGCTTAAAAATAGCACTTATAAATCGTCACATTCTTGTTTTTTAGTTAGTTGACGTCTATAAAGCTAAGGTTACCACCGCCTCCAAAGCGCAACTTGTGCAACAACTATGCAACTTGTGACTATGTTTAGAACCATCATCAAATTTCGTAATTCAATGTCTTAATAACAGTCATACTCACTTTAGACATAACGGGTTTCTCCTCATCCTTGTCTATGGGTATCGATGTGGAATGTACCCATGTGTGAGTGCACAGATGTTGTAGCCTGAAACCATTCATGAAAGCACGTGAGTTATCTTTACTATAAACTTATATAGGTACCTAGTAGGTATAATTAACATGCACTTGTGGATCGGGAATATAAAGGCATCTATCAGATACGATACGTAATTTGAGTTTGAGAACAGTCCGGATGTGACAAATCATTGACCAATCTAATTCTTTCTCCAAAATGTGTCACACCTATGGATGACCTTTTGAGGAAACCTTATGCTGCAACCGCTGGTATGCTGGCTCGCCAGCTTCTATCACTGGAATGATGATATTCACCTGACGTAGCTGCTCTGAGGCACGGCAGAGTCGGAATGTGTCATGGTCGTTGGGTCGAGCTCGAACAGAGTAGCTATTTCTGAAGAGTGCGGCACTGACACCAGCTGGTATGCTGGCTGACCAGCTTCTATCACTGGAATGACGATATTCACCTGACGTAGCTGCTCTGAGGCACGGCAGAGTCGGAATGTGTCATGGTCGTTGGGTCCAGCTCGAATAGAGTAGCTATTTCTGAGGAGTGCGGCACTGACACCAGCTGGTATGCTGGCTCGCCAGCTTCTATCACTGCGTCTCTGGAATGAGTGGGAAAATGACAAAAATGCCGGTCACAAAAACATATTGCAGTATCAAAGTTGTCATTATAAAAAAGTCTATTTTTGATATTGTTTTTTTTCTCCCACAGACTACTTCCAAAGTGTCATGTTTTAAGCGTATAGCGTCTAATGTATGCTGAAGATGTCAAAGTCATAGAATGTCATGCTCCAGCCACCAGTCCACCTCCCAATACCACTTAATCGTTGTGTTGTGGATTTTTTTTTTATTGTAATTCTCTGTAGAGTCTTTTATGATAGCTGTTTTTACCATTATATTATTTAATCCTAAGCGCGACATAATAGCACGTGAGTGACCCGTTTTTAATACATTTCCGTAATTTTATTTATCATTTGACCAGTAGACTACTCACGGTGGTCTGTTACACGCTTCGGCGGCTAGGTAGTGACCAGTGGCGAGATGCTTGAACCGGAATATCGAGTTCCAGTGGCCGGCGCCGCCGCGGCACGGGTCGTGCTGGACCACCTGGGGAATGACAAGTATTTACATACACACATCAATACATACGTACATACATACATAAAATCAAGTCTTTATCCCTTACGGGCTAGACAGAAACAAGAGTCGTGAGACTCGAAGGCCATTCTTAGCCTTCGAGTCGAGGTTCGAGAGTTGAATAGTGGTCTATCTGATGGAATGGAGATTCAGATATAGTGACAGGTTGCTAGCCCATCCTTTGAGTGGAGTGGAGTATTTACATAAACTAATATGATAAACTAATTAAATACTTTGACTTTACTACAGCCACAGAGACCAAACTAACTGATAATTTGCTACTAACTCTCTGTTGGCCCGTAGGTACCCCCTTTTCAGTTTCCCAAGGGAACACAGTTAATTACAAAATACCCCTTAAGTTTCAAAAGGATTTGTGACTGGCGTAATAATGCATATTTAAACCTCGCAACTAGATGGCGCTTAAATCAGATATTGATAACTTGTTGATAATCGTTACTAGATGGCGTTATGTGACTTAGGCACGCCATTTTTATCTCAAAAACTTCTGTACCCATTTTGAAACCCAACGATCTTCACAATACTTAACATAACACTTTCTACATAATATCAAAGTTTCGGTTCCGATCTATATTAGACAGAGAGAGAGAGAGAGAGAGAGAGAATCTGACCTCGCACTTCCACACCTGGACCTGCCAGTGGTCCTAAGAAACACGTGGTGCCTCTTGCGGTATTCGTCCATGGTGAGGAACTGTTTGAATCAGAGAGGGAGAAAGATAATCTGACCTCGCACTCCCACAACGCCTTACTACTTGTAGCAGCAGTAGCGCTGGATCTTCCAGTGGTTCTCAGAAATACATGGTGCCTCTTGCGGTACTCTTCCATGGTGAAGAACTGTTTAAATCAGAGAGGGAGAAAGAGAATCTGACCTCGCACTCACACAGCGCCTTGCTACTTGTAGCAGCAGTAGCGCTGGATCTTCCAGTGGTTCTCAGAAACACATGGTGCCTCTTGCGGTACTCGTCCATGGTGAAGAACTGTTCAAATCAGAGAGGGAGAAAGAGAATCTGACCTCGCACTCCCACAGCGCCTTGCTACTTGTAGCAGCAGTGGCGCTGGATCTTCCAGTGGTTCTCAGAAACACATGGTGCCTCTTGCGATACTCGTCCATGGTGAGGAACTTCTCCTGTTCCGCGTGGAACAGACGCACCACATCCCCCCCTTTTAGGATCTCCTCCTGGTTCTCCTTGTGTTCCAGGAAGAGTGTGACCTTCCATGACGTTGATGAATTCACGACGTTCACCTGGAAGAAGAAATGGAGAAGATGAAATGAAAAAAAAGGTTATGGATTCTGTTATAGACAAATAAATTGTACTTATAAAATTCTTCCGTTACTGACTGAGTGACTGACAGACAACGTATAGCCAAAACCACTGGGCGCAGAAAGCAGAACTAATCCTTAAGGCGCTACCCAAGGCTAATCAGAGGGGGTGAGGGGCGGTACGTAAGCTCCGCCTTAAAGCAGACAGAATAAAGTTACTTTTCGAATTTTCTATAATTTGTGTTTTTGCTAGCGAGTTTTCGTCAGGCTCTTAGGGTAATTATTTTAGAGGTTTTCTTTTAATTGTGATAAAACACTAAATATATTTTAAAAAATAAGCCAATATCGTTTTAAATAATGGAGAACACAAAAGGGTCAAAATATTAATATGAAATATACCTAAAATTGGAGCGTAGATCATGTACATTACAATAGTTTTTATTTCACTTCAATACATCCAGTATTTCCGAAGTTATAACTACGAGAAGTTTAGGCCCTTTTTTAATTTCCGAAATTACGGGCGATAACGCGATGACGTCACACCCTTGTTCACCGCGCCGTCGGCGAGCAGGCGGCTATCAGTATGGTTCGATGACCCTACTAAATTACTCGCGTCTTGTTTCATTTTGTTTGAAATTTATTAATATAAGTACAGTATTAATATAAAGTTTGCGTCCCTAGTGTGTGTGTGTGACTAAAGTGAAACGTGAAGTGTGCAGAATGGAAGAAGGTTTTCTTAAAGGTCAATCAGACAATCTGCCAAGAGTGGATAGTTTGATGGTGGCACAATATTTCATAAATAATCAGAATTTTACGGCTGCCGAAATTCGAGGAATAAAGTTAAAAAGGTGTGTATGTTGTAACACCTATTCTTGGGTAGGTATTTGTTCAAACCTAACTGAAAGTACCTACCTACCTATGAGAGTTTCATTTGCTGTTTTTATTATGGGACCGGTAAAAATACAGTACCTACCTAGGTAGGTACTCCAATCAACATTTCGAGGTTGTTGATGATTATTTTGTGTTTATTACCTAGTAGGTATAAACTTAAATAAAATGCCACTATTTACCCATATACAGAATAAAAGTACTAGTAGGTATTTACGTACCTACCTATATGTTTGTAATATAATTGCTCGGAACGAAACGCGGGTGTTTCGCATTGCTGCCGCTACGCGCGGTCGGCGCTCGCGTCGCCCACCCGGTCGGGCCCGCGGTCCGCCATTTTGAAACGGGTTTGTGAACGGCGACGGCTCGTGCCGTCGCGTTAATCAGTATTGGTTTTGGACTGCGCGCGCGAGGCCGTGTCGCGTGAAGTAACGGCCAGGTGCTCGGCCACCATTTTGCATGGTTCGTTTGTAGCCGCGTGGCGTGGCGTGTTAATTTTATTTAATTGTAATCATCGTTTGTATTGTACTTCATCGTTGTTAAATAACTATTAAGGTTGTGTTTGTGCAAAAAGCCTTTATTTTGACTGTTTGTTGTGAGACGGGAATTGTGGCTGCCTGCTCACACCCAGCCGTCGCCGAGTGGAACTGCTAGACGGATCAGGTATTTGTTCTGGGGACTGAGATCTCAGGGGGTAGTTTGGGTGATTTAGGGACCACCTCCTCCTCCGAAGACACCCCCACTTGGACCAAAAGAAAAGTCAACTTGGTGAGTTGAAGATTAAATTTATAGTTATAGTTTATAGGTTAGGTTTAGTGATTTAGGGTTCTATAGCTCCCTTTATAAGCTATAGTGGTAGCAGGCTGCGTATAGGTTAGGTTTTAGGCTCTAGTCGGACAGACGTAGTGCCGGGTCGAGGTTTTTACCGGTATTTTTTTACCCGGTAAATTTTTCGGTACCGAACCCTCCCGCCATTTCGTTTGCCCGGATTCTCTGCGCACACTATATATTAGTTTTCTAAAGTAGGCAAATACCTACCTGTTAATAGGTATTATGCCTAGATATTTTTGATAAATTTTATCCAATATCCTACCTTTGTTTACATCAACGATTTTTTTTAAATAAAAATACGTTTTTAAGAAATCAGTGCTGATCAACTTGAGTGAGAGCACTTGGAATGATCCTATTCTTCTCTGCCGGACCCCACACGGCTAGGGTCGTATTTATTAATGTTTCTATTTAATAATAAATATATTTAATAATTTATAAATAATAGTATATATATATATAGTCTAATGATTCATAATCATCAAAATTACGGAGCCTTTCAGTATGCAATCACTTGTATCTTTTATTTATTACGTACCTATTAATTATAATAAAGTTTCGTCAGGGCTATTAACATAGGTATAGACTAGTGTATACCCATTTAAACGATCGAAAGTAAAGGATATACTTATTATTAACAAATACTTCATCGAAATGGTCTTCACAACAGTGCGCTTTAGTCTTAGGCCCTATTGAATCGACTCTTTTTATGGCTGTCATCCACTTTTTCCTCATTTTCGGGTCCTCCGGCACATAAAAAAAGAGTTTATCTGGTGTTTTAACTGTTGAATTGGAACATAAAGGCACAATACAGTATCTTTTTCCCATTTTACCACAAAGAACTTAATAATTTTAATTTTTACTACACAGCGGCGCGCGAACGGGAGCGTGTTTGGCGAGTGAGCAAGATTATGACGTCAGCGGCTTGTGAGCGCCTGCCCGCGTTTTTAAAAACCTACAGTCGGAAATACGAACTTTGATCGTAAATATATCAGCCATTTTTTAAGATATGAAAAAAGTAAAAACACCGTTTTTCTCGTAATTTTTTGTAGATTTTTTTGGCATATAAAGTAAAAAACGTTTGTCAGACCCATTGTAGTCTTATTTAATTCTTTAAAAAAAATCCACTGTTATCGCTTAAATTACGGTGATTTTCGACGATAAAGGAAAAAAAAACAGGATTATGTATATTTTTTTTATCTAGTCTTATTTATTTTATTTGTAATTTGATTCGATATAATTCTCGTTTAGTATTTTTCTCTTTACGGGATATTTTTCCTGATTCAGTACTTCTAACCTATGGTTCACACTAGACGTTTAAAGACAGTACGTTTTCGGAAAATCCTGATTGGGTATGTCCTTAAGGAGGTGTAGGGGAGCACTAAGAGAGGATTTTCCGAAATTCCCGCGGTAACTAAGTCCCGTGGCAAGCATCATATTAGCATATTTTCTGTCTATTTCATTCCTGGTAGGTATGTGATGCTTATTTATACATTTATAATCATCAGGCCCACAAGTGCTAATAGTGGGGTCAGTGGGCAATAGATTTTTTTTTAATTATCTTATGCATACCTCCATACAGCCAGCGTTGTCAGGTAGTTCGTGATTGGAGGACACGTGTAGGACTTGCTGGCCAGCGTTTACAGGATTCATTATAACTTTGTCGCCAACCACCACATTGTCTCCTGCGGAAATAAATCGGTTAAATATGTAGCGGAAGTGAGGTGTGATGCTCGACCGCCTCAAATGGAAGGTCAAAGAGAATGTAATCACTACGTTAAAAGAGACGGGACTCAAAACGGAACGGATGTCAAAACGGAAGTACCGATAGAGATGCACTTATGCGAGGAACGAATGAGATAGAAATAGTCGGCCATCAAAACGCTACTCCGTATCATAGATCGGTTTTTTCCTTTGAAGTTGCGACCACCTGGGGAAGGTCTTCCGACGACGTCAATTCGGAGGTTGTTTT
The DNA here is from genome assembly GCA_018467065.1 of Ephestia elutella. Taxonomy (NCBI): domain Eukaryota; kingdom Metazoa; phylum Arthropoda; class Insecta; order Lepidoptera; family Pyralidae; genus Ephestia; species Ephestia elutella. The sequence continues at coordinate 2,652,485 of CM031590.1, forward strand.
TTTTTATCGTCTAATCTTGCGAATATCAACACCGCGTTCCAGTCAGTTTTAGCGCCATCTGTCTTTAGCATCATGAACTATTTATCTCTTGACACTTATGAATGGTGTTGTTCTTGGGGCGCAGTAGAAGTCGCCACAAGTACTTTCACGTTTCAGCTCATTACGGGCAGGATTAACCTTTTACTATCAGTTAAATGACCTACACTCATTGCAATTTCAAATGCAATCTGTCGCAACAATTTCACAACTAGAAAGTGATGACGTTATACAAAAGAAAGAGAAGTCGTCGAAGGTCCTATACTATCATTATCTACATCCCTATCTAGTCTAGTTCTATTAATTTATTAATTTTTGTACACAACAAATACCTAGAGAGGAAACATAAAATATAGTAAAACTAAGTACAAAGGTACTACTAATTTCTATAGAAATAAGTACATTATAGTATTTCTAGTCTTTCGAGACCGGATTGCATCGTGTGGAGGCCGCCTTTATTTTGTCGCCATTCCATTTGCAGCTATGGCCCAAAGGAATTCTAAAGGTGAAAAATATAGAAACACTAAATCTTACCGGTCGAACGTAGTTTGTAGAAGGGCATAACATAAAACCACGAGCCCTCATTGCCATTCGCGTCCAAGTGGACGCGCATTGCGTTCTTCTCCAGCAATGCCGGCAGTCTTTTGTTCACCTGAAAATCATAATTGTCAACTTTTATGGATCTTAATGACTGGAAGATATTCCTTCATGGGATAAGTAAGCCGTTGCCATTTCTTCTGTTATGTATATTGTATATGTAAATGTGCAATAAAGTTGTTATAAACCAAACCAGCATGGATTAACTTCCATGAGGGTCTGGGAGCGAAGAAAAAGCGTAGAATGTGCCAACAGCTTGTCTTTGCGTCGTTTAGGCGCATAATGTTCATGTGCAGTAATTCTGCGAACGGACATTTTGCGAACCGGACATTCTAGAATATAATGGTTTATTCGCATAAAATATGGTACAAATTGGGGATTGTGACCCAAAAAGTGTCACTTGAGCTCCTCTGTGCTTCGGAAACCACGTTAATCCGTCAGTCCCGGTTGTATTCGCCCTTAAAACCCACCAATGCGTATTGGGCCCGCGTGGTGGGTCATAACCCACGCAAGGATGTACTCACAGTGAGGTACTTGTTGGACTTGACGTGCAGCAGTTGTACAACGCTTCCGTACTGCACGACAGTCCCCAACAGCTTTTTATTCTCCAACTCATTCTGCTTCTTCTCGATCTCAGCGGCATGCTGTAACAACATAAAAATTCATATATTTTATAATATTTTTTTTATTTTTCTGAAACGAGTCTTGCTGTTTAAATTGCACAGACAAAATTCACACCTACTTATAAAAATAGAAAAATTAAAAGCTGGTTGATGAAAATAAAATAAGTTTTAGCTTGAATTTGTATCAATATTGGGACGTTGTGGCCTACACTACACTATATTTTATTTAAGAAAACTTATTAGTCAAATGAAATCAATAAGAATTTTCATACACAATATTTAAAACCATAACCAAATATTTAAATATTCCTTTCAAATACTTGGTTGACTGGAAGAATAAGGGTCCCTTTCTAGGATAAGTCCGCCATTGTACTGTACGCTTCTCTTTTTGTTTCACTATCTTTTGTATTTTTCTTATGTGTATTTGCAATAAAGAGTCTACAAACAAACAAACAAATTGTAAAATTCAAACTTTTAGCCTGTGATTAAAAAAACCGGTTTAATATGGATCATTTTGAATAGAATGGTACTATGTTTAGCACCACTTACGTGTTACATCATAATCATCATAATATTCGCGTCTGTTGACTACCCGCCTACAGACTTTAATCTGGACTAATATTAAGCTTGTGTAGAGATACAAGCTGAAGAAGTATAAAATTATGCATCTATAACATAAAGTTAGTTTTCAGGAACTAGTCTCTTCACAAAGTCTACGAATGTCCTAGTTCACTAGTTGTATTGTATTGTTGTATACATTCGCTCTAAGCACATTTTTTATGAAGAGGAAATAAAAGTTTTATTTATTTAGAAAATAAATCATATGACCAGAATTGACAAGATATAATCTTTGAGGATGAAAGGTAGAAATCTTCCCATTTCTACCTCAACATAATAATATTGCATTTCGCAAATAAATAAATATAGAGGTATAAATGGGTCACATAAGTTTCTCAGCATCAAAAATGCAAGACAATAATTCTGTCGCGACGAATATTTCAACACCCGTATAGGCAATTATTTTGACGCATGGCTTCATTAAATCTGAGCGGGATATAAATCGTCTCTTCCTTTGTTTGAAATCTCGCTGAAATACAGGGTGATTTTAAATCAGCAAACGATAGTTTGTGCTTGCATACGACTACAAAAATATTAACTAATAAATACACTTGTAAATAACTGAGAAATCCTTGGTTAAAAGTACATGAAAAATATCGTAACATATCCCTTACGCTTCCGACTTACGTAAGGCTACACTAGTATCGGACATTCTTCTTCTTGTCGAGTCGGAATGGCTACTCAAATCAATTGGACCAGAAATAATATAATAATCTATACATATAATAAAACAGTAAAAATATTTTGTCTGTACATTTAGTATTTTTGACTGAAATGGATAGAGGGACACCTAAAAAGAATAATAGAAAGCAAAAATATTTTTTTGGAATTTCTTGTCTGTCTGTCTGTCTGTATGTATGTACGCGTTTCACGCAAAAACTACGGGACGGATTTGAATGAAACTTTTTTTGTTGTATAGCTATTAAGCCTGGTCAACATATTGGCTATAATTGATTTTGAAAACTGGAACACCTGATGAAGAACCATAACAGAACAGCAAAACTATAAGAAATATGGAAATGGTATCTTTGCAAAAGTTTATCAATCTGACGAGCATTTTCTGTTGACGTATAAAAATCGAAGATCAGGGTCATCTGATGAAGAACTCCGAGAGACCAGCTACACTATTACATATATGGAAAGGGCGCCTTAGCAAAAGTCGTTCAACCTGATGAGCATTTTCTACTGACGTATAAATATCGAAGATCTGGAACATCTGTTCCCGTTCATCAACATATATTCCCGCGGGACACGGGATAACCAAATGGCAAAAATTTTGAGTACTACAGGTTAGGTTACTACAGTTTGGACCACAAAAAGATTTTTCATGTAAGCGAAACTCACGCGGGCGAAGCCGCGGGTAACAGCTAGTAATATAATATAGGACATTTATCCTTATCTACATTACAATTTTCACAAGTATTTGACACATAAGCCTCTTGATTTCGTTCTCTACGTTTTCACAATAAAATGTCAATCATAGATCAGTCCCTTATCCTGCACCCTATTGTTTGGGGTCCACATAATACGTATCTTTCTTCTATCCTATCAGAACTCACCCATCCAAATACTTCAAGTGTCTAACTGCCACAATTCGTTACAAACTTTTCGCAAACGCGAATCGCATTTCATTTAAAAAGTTTTAATTCACCACGCGAGTACAGTGTAAAACAAAGACAAACTAATTATAAAACACAAAATACTACTTCCCAAGACGTAAATCAGTTAAATTGGTGTTGTGAAGCAATGGGTATTATAAATAGCCTCTCTTAAATTCTGAGCTTATGTTATAGAAAAAAAAATGTTTATTTTATGGAAAAATCAAAAGCTAAACAGATGTCGGGTTTTGGGAAAAAAGTAAGCTAACTAAATTTAAGATTAGGGCTAAATAAGCCCTAATATTAAATTTAGTTAGTTGATTATACGGAAAATAAATAGCATAGAGAGCTTGGCCTGTGGTGTGGCCCTAGAATAGCACCAACCCATCTCTTCCCGTGGGTGTCGTAAGAGACGACTAAGGGATTTAAATCCGGGGATGGGCAGCAGCATCTTTCCGCGTACTATGCCATCACACTGCGATCGCCAACCCGCCTGCCAAGCGTGGCGATTACGGCAAAACCCCCCCATGGATAAAATCCTTGGGGGAGGCCTTTGTCCAGCAGTGGACGTCTTTAGGTTGAGAGAGAGAGAGAAATAGCATAGAATACCTTTCTTTCAACCTATGGTACCTCTTTTAATTTTACATACAAACATGTATGTATTAATTTGAAACTCTGAAGCTTTACCGTTAAGTATGCAACCGGGAATAGGCCAAGATGATGATAATGACATAATTGTATTAATTTTTGTAAAATCCAAATTTGCATGAGACAGTTATAATCTTACATCCATTTATCTTCGTAAACACAGAAATGACAAAGAATAATTATATTTTTACAATCGTAAATTTACATGCAACAACGAGTTACATTTTTATGTTGGTGGAATATAAAAATATTCTATTCTTTGATCCTATCCATCGTTGAAGCCAGTCATATTTTTATTCGCAGTCTTTTGATCTTTAAGTTTACACCTTTCACTGTAATATATTGTTTCAATGATTCAAAGAGTTTTGATACGTTCGAATATAAATCGAGTAATATATTTGGGAACTAAGATGCCGCATACAGAAACAAATATATATACACAATACACGTTTTGGAACACCTCTTTTTACGGTTTGATTTTATTTTATGGTTTGATTAGAAGAAACGATGGAAGGTGGAGTAAAGCTGTTACCGAGTGGTACCCCCGAAACGGAAAACGGAGCGTAATAGGGCAGCCGGCAGCTAGATGGATCGCGATGTTAAGAATATTGCTGGCAACAACTGAAGTACAGAGAAGGTCCAGGACAGAGAAGGTTGGTGTAGAGAGAGGGAGGCCTATACCCAGCAGTGGGTCACGGAAGGCTGTGGATGATGATGTGTTCAGATCAGAGGGAATTCAATTGCTCCTGTGGTTTAGCATTTAGCGATCCAGTCTAGACTAAAGGTGATAAGATCACCTCGGGTATTGTGGGTTCGAGTTCCATGGGCACATAGTATCTTGCTATTTCTAGTCTTATTAGGATTACTTAACTAACTCAATTAACAAGAAAATAAAGTTAACCGTCACGGGGCGCCCGGCAGATGTTTAACATCGTGGCACGACGGCGCATGCTATTTGCCGTCACGGCATTAGATTTAATTTTACTAATATCTTTACAATTACAATTTACAATTTTTCTTTAATATTCGGATAATATCTATAGGCGCTGCTTGGCAGCAGATATTATCCGAATATTAAAGAATATGAATATTAATATACATAAATCTTTAAATTAGGTACTGAAAAAAAAACTGTAAATGTTTCTTGTTTGCCGCTTGCTCTGTATAAGTTTTTGTTTATATCGGCATCTTAAAATTTTAGTACTGGTTCAATAGTATCTACCTTACCTACATAAAGTTTTTTTCAGCATAGGTAAATACTTAGAATTCTATAATTGGCCTTTCTAACTGTATAATCTACTATTTAAGTACCAATCTGTAACGCTGTTGAATTCATAAATAAATAAATAAATAAAATGCGGGAACTTTAATGTCATTCACGCCTGCATTTTGCATTCAATCTTTACAGTATAATTTCGGGACATAAAAATAAATGAATGACACACAAATATAATGGGAGCAGTCGGCCGACTTTCCTGTTATTTTCACCTTCATCAAATACGTTTTTAATAGACGTGTCGACGACCTTACTTGATCGATACAGAAATTTTGGCTGTCATTCCATTCCCATATAATTAACTAGCTGTCGCCCGCGGCTTCGCCCGCGTGAGTTTCGCTTAGATGAAAAATCTCTCTTGGAGCTTTTCATCAGATGTTCCAGATCTTCAATTTTTATACGTCAGCAGAAAATGCTCATCAGGTTGAACGATTTTTGCTAAGGCGCCATTTCCATATATGTTATAGTGTAGCTGGTCTCTTGGAGCTTTTCATCAGATGTTCCAGATCTTCAATTTTTATACGTCGGCAGAAAATGCTCATCAGGTTGAACGATTTTTGTTAAGGCACCATTTCCATATTACTTATAGTTTAGCTGTTCCGTTATGGTTCTTCATCAGGTGTTCCAGTTATCAAAATAAATTATAGCCTATATGTTGCCCAGGCTTAATAGCTATACAACAAAAAAAGTTTCATTCAAATCCGTCCAGTAGTTTTTGCGTGAAACGCGTACATACATACAGACAGACAGACAGACAGACAGACAGACAAGAAATTCCAAAAAAATTTTTTTGCTTTCTATTGTTCTTTTTAGGTCTCCCTCTATCCATTTCAGTCAAAAATATTAAATGTACAGACAAAATATTTTTACTGTTTTATTATATGTATAGATTTGAAATGTGATTTTTGGAAACGATACATAAAACTGTAGGAGGAGCCAGCTAGGGTGATCTATAAGGATGGCAACAAGTCAGGATGGGCAGAGACTATGGATCTTCCATCCATCCCCATGGGAAACAGGGGTGATCAGATCGTGATCATGGTCATACGATATGCAACGCAATGCATGTTATAAAATTATTCTGCCTATCTACGTTTACCAGCTGCGCTCGTAGAACGTCGTTCCTGTAGAAATAACAAAGTACCTGTCATGCTAGGTTTTGGTTACCAAGGTTTTTCTCCTACCCGTATTAGGTACATTCTCAAAGATGGGTTTCCACCGAAAAGGAACTGCTCGTTCATTCCCGGGCGTAGGACTATCGTTAGTTGGGTTAAGGTCGGACTAAAACCATTTCTTCCCGTTTATTCCCGGGCGTAAACTAATCTTTGGATACATTATTGCACCAAATATGTCCAGCGTCTTTTGCCGGATTCAAATACTATTGAGTAACTTTGATGCTGCTTTCAGCTTAAAAATGGGTATTTAGATTTCGTGCTATAAAAAGTTTTAAATAAAATATTGCACAAAACCAAACACCCTATTATAAAGCAGTTATTTCTGGAGTAAACCGTCTAGTACCAAATACTGCATGGGAGGATAACCGTGGAACATTTGTATGTGAATTGAGGTTGAAGTTGTACGCAACGCTATTATGTTTGTTCGTTTGATGTGTTGTTATGTTACGCATGGAGCGCACGTGTGTCAAGAAATTCATCTTTACCCGAGACAAATGACTACGACCAGATTGCAGAACTCCTTAAAAAGAGGCCGACGAGCATTTATGATGAGAGTGATGAGTGAAAAGGAAGCGAGAGAGATCTATAAGGATCGTAGCAAGTAGAAATCCCTAGTCTCTGCCTACCCCCAAGGGAAAAAGGCGTGATAAGATCTTCTCTTTATCTCTGTAGGAAAATAGAGAGATGAGAGCGCAGTACAGACCGGAAACAAAGAGTCATATTGTCAATTTTAATAGGCAGCCTGGATCAGCTCCAGATTTATATAGGTAGTTTGCATTTAAAAAAAAATAACCTAATCTGAGACTAGGAAATGGATTTTAACTTGCAAGATCTGACAATCACATGGACAGATGAAGTTAAGCAAGCATGATGCGAAAAAAGCGTTCAGGCGCAGAATGTCCAGCGGTCGCAAAATGTCCAGTCAGCAACAATAAATACTGGACATTCTAAGAATAGAGCATTTTGCGCACTGGACATCCTGGCAACTGGACATTATGCAAAATGGACATTCTGCGCCAAAACGAAAAAAACCGTCCAATACACCAGGAAAAAGTGATGACACGGAAACCGTCTTCAACTTATGATCGCGGCGACTTGTTCAAAATGCGACTCGACTGCTGCTTCTTAAAATTAAAAACAAAAGTGTTAAATTTTAAAGTTTCTATTCTATTTTAAAGTTTTTTCAGGAGAAGCGCGGCCGTCGCGTCGGTAACATCTTTTCTGTCTGTATGTTTGTTAGTCTTCCAATTAAAATAAATGATGATGATAAAAATAAATATGATGATGATATATATGATGAATAAAGTACTCACGTGCAACCTCTTCAGCAGGCCAGTGTCTGTGTTGGAATTGACTGACTGCTTGGCAGTATTCCAGAACTGCTTTTGAGCGGAGTAGCGGTTCATAGGGCATATCTTGAACAGGCAGTCTGAAATTAATTGCTCAATTAATCATCCTAACTATGAATGCGAAAGTGAGTTTGTTTGTTACCTCTTAACGCTTTATCTACTAAACCAATATTCCTGAAATTTTGCATACACATAGTTAGAAGTACCTTTCATCCCGGGAAAAGCACTGTTTCCGTGGGAAATTTACGCGGGCGAAGCCGCGGCAGAAGTTAGTAGTATATAATTTTTCAAATATTTCTTTTGACAAATTGTGTAAAATATGGGTGAAAGAAGTTAGCTTCTGCCAAGCAGTGGAACACTAATAGTTAGATAAGAATGTGCAAAAATAAAATTAGTTGTTTATTCAGAAACTAAACCTTCACCAATAACAATAGTTAATTTTTTAAAAATAAATATTTAGATATTTTCCTGTGCAATTTTCTTAATTTAACTTTTAACTGTTGTTGATCTGTCTGTATGTTTGTAAGCGCATCACACAAAACTGCTGAATAAAATTTGATGCGGTTTCATTGCTGAAAGTGTAACTAAACCAAATAATAAAATTAAAAATTAAAAAAATTAAATTAAAATTGTCTTTATTTCATCAAAAAGATTCTTCATTACAAGAAATAGAGTTTGAAATCTCCTTTTAGGCAAAACAATGCGTATATTAGGATATTTCGCTCTTCCACAACAATAAAATTCTTTAAATAATACAACAAATTAATTAATTACGTTTAAAGTTATAGCTACATAAGAAATATATTAAAATTAAATAATTTATAAAATTTTATTCCATTATTCTGAGTCAACGAGAAAATCAATAAAAAGGTAGTTATGAAACATGCACAAATTATACAATAATAAAATCAAAATTAAGTTAGTTCATAAATTCATTCATAAAAAATTCTAATGGTAGGTACTCATCTTCGAGCAACAAGGACTTCCGCGCGCGGCCCGGAAGAGTCCGTGTTGCTCTATGGTACTCATGTAATGTAGGTATTTAATTATTATGTATTGTTGGAACTAAACTGTACGCTGCAATAATAATTCGGTTTCCTCATAATTTAGAGTATTCATCCACTCAGTCACTGTTTTCTTGCACTCATATAAGGATTTAGAATAAATGTCTATTTTTATGTTTATTTTGTTGTACAACTTAGCTGATAGCCGTAGAAACTTATTTGAAGCAAACAATGTTCTACTTATACGAACTGTTGCTACTTCAGAGATTCGCCGTCGTCGTCTAACTAGTAGTGGATCGAATTTAAGGCTTTTATGTGTTTTTAGAATAGCACGTAATATAAATAATTTTCTGACAGTAAGTACTCTAGCAGTACGGTAAAGAAGTTCGGTGGAGTAAGTACGGTAAAGAAGTCAATAAATGAGCAAAGAAAGTCACACATCCCAAAGGACAAATTTCGTAAAGGGCAAGGTGGAAAGGGGAAAAAAATATACACGAGCTCTTGTGGAGTAAAATCAACATTATTTAGCAACTTACCCCTGAACTTTTTGGGCGGATCAGTCAGGTCCCCGGCCTCTGGACAGACCACGCACCTGTCATCTACCAACCTGGAAACATAACAGTACATTAAAAAATTGCAATAGGTACTAAAAAATCGAGCTGTGCCCCCGGGCTTCCCGCCCGTGCGAATTTCGGGATAAATAGTACCCTATGTGCTGTTCCCGGTATTTTTCTACTCGTGTACCATTTCCTAAATTGTTTTTCCATCTTGTTCCGAAAAGTTCTGGAGAATGCTTCCATTTATTTGAAGCCTTCAAGCCTGAATCACTTCGTGTCCCATTTCGTTTCAGTCTATTGTGAAAACGCTGTCGTTTCATTTTGTAGACAACAATGCCTCTATTGATTTATTAAGCCTGCATCACACGTTTTTAGCCAAAACAGGCGTTACTGAATTGACCCTGGTGCCAAAACTAGATCATTATCTATACATATAATAAAACAGTAAAAATATTTTGTCTGTACATTTAATATTTTTGACTGAAATGGATAGAGGGAGACCTAAAAAGAACAATAGAAAGCAAAAAAAATTTTTTGGAATTTCTTGTCTGTCTGTCTGTCTGTCTGTCTGTCTGTATGTATGTACGCGTTTCACGCAAAAACTACTGGACGGATTTGAATGAAACTTTTTTTGTTGTATAGCAATTAAGCCTGGGCAACATATAGGCTATAATTCATTTTGAAAACTGGAACACCTGATGAAGAACCATAACGGAACAGCTAAACTATAAGTAATATGGAAATGGTGCCTTAACAAAAATCGTTCAACCTGATGAGCATTTTCTGCCGATGTATAAAAATTGAAGATCTGGAACATCTGATGAAAAACTCCAAGAGACCAGCTACACTATAACATATATGGAAATGGCGCCTTAGCAAAAATCGTTCAACCTGATGAGCATTTTCTGCTGACGTATAAAAATTGAAGATCTGGAACATCTGATGAAAAGCTCCAAGAGAGATTTTTCATCTAAGCAAAACTCACGCGGGCGAAGCCGCGGGCGACAGCTAGTTGATAATAAAAATAGTACTATAGGCTTCTCAAATAACTGCTACTACTTATACAAGACAGATAAAAATATTTTGCCTTTTATTTTTGCGTAAATACCTTCCAGAAAACACGAAAAATACGAAAAACAAGGTTCACGGCTTTAACGAAATCATTATGTAAAACACAAATTATAATTTCTACATAATGTTAAATCGCGAGTTTATTAAACTAGCTACAAGTTGCTCGTTTTAGATTTTTGAAAAATAACTCGAAAAAAATATTATATATCGTAACAATTCACTAAGAAATTCCCCATACATTTTTTGTATGGCAATGCCATCGCTCAATATATACGAGTTCCAAGCCCAAGAAAAATCAGTCTGCCGGTAAGAGTCAAGGAGAATCCACGTCGCTCTGCTGCTCGGGAGGCATTTAATTTTCGCGTGTTCATGTATTCACAGACAGCAGAGAGTAATGTAGATCAGAGTTACATATTTATTACTATTAATCTTTTTAAAATTTATATAGGTACCATTTTCATACTCATGAATGATGGCCGACAATTTTTGATGAAATAGAAATCGTAATAAATCGCAATCATAGAAATCGTAATAAATCGAAATCATAGAAATCGAAATCATAAAAATCAAAATAAATCTAAATCAAGATCCAAGATGGCGGACAACTTTTTTTTAATTTTGCGATATGTATATCGTTTCATAAGTTTTTCAGTGCGCTGATTACGAAAATAACATTTATTTTGAGATCCAAGATGGCGGACAACTTTTTTTTTCAATTTTACAATATGGGTATGTTTTTATAGGTTTTTCGGTGCGCTAATGACAAAAATAACATTTATTTTGAGATCCAAGATGGTGGGCAGTTTTTTTTTCAAGTTTACAATATGGGTATGGTTATATAGGTTTTTGGGGACGCTGATGACGAAAATAACATTTATTTTGAGATCCAAGATGGAGGACAGTTTTTTATTTTATTTTACAATATGGGTATCGTTTTCTAGGTTTTTGGGGACGCTGATGACGAAAATAACATTTATTTTGAGATCCAAGATGGCGGACAATATTTTATTTTATTTTACAATATGGGTATCATTTTATAGGTTTTTGGGGACGCTGATGACGAAAATAACATTTATTTTGAGATCCAAGATGGCTGACAGTTTTTTTATTATTTTACAATATGGGTATCGTTTAATAGGTTTTCGGGGACGCTGATCTTAAAATAAATGTTATTTTGGTCATCAGCGTCCCCAAAAACCCATAAAACGATACCCATATTGTAAAATAAAATAAAAAACTGTCCTCCATCTTGGATCTCAAAATAAATGTTATTTTCGTCATCAGCGTCCCCAAAAACCTAGAAAACGATACCCATATTGTAAAATAAAATAAAAAAACTGTCCTCCATCTTGGATCTCAAAATAAATGTTATTTTCGTCATCAGCGTCCCCAAAAACCTAGAAAACGATACTCATATTGTAAAATAAAATAAAAAAACTGTCCTCCATCTTGGATCTCAAAATAAATGTTATTTTCGTCATCAGCGTCCCCAAAAACCTATATAACTATACCCATATTGTAAACTTGAAAAAAAAACTGCCGGCCTTCTTGGATCTCAAAATAAATGTTATTTTTGTCATTAGCGCACCGAAAAACCTATAAAAACATACCCATATTGTAAAATTGAAAAAAAAAGTTGTCCGCCATCTTGGATCTCAAAATAAATGTTATTTTCGTCATCAGCGTCCCCAAAAACCTACAACATGTTAACCATATTGCAAAATTGAAAAAAAAATTGTCCTCCATCTTGGATCTCAAAATAAATGTTATTTTTGTCATCAGCGCATCGAAATACCTATATAACCATACCCATATTGTAAACTTGAAAAAAAGTTTTCCGCCATCTTGGATCTCAAAATAAATTTTATTTTTGTCATCAGCGCACCGAAAAACCTATACAGGGTGTTTTTTAAATCATTGGCACCCTTTCTACTGGTGAAAGTACTCATGAACATGAGCAACTTTTTGTATGGGACCGACTCAATCCGATGGAAAAAAAAATCAGCTGTTCCATACTATTTTCCAATACCTACTCACCCGAAATGTATGGAACAGCTGATTTTTTTTCCATCGGATTGAGTCGGTCCCATACAAAAAGTTGCTCATGTTTATGAGTACTTTCACCAGTAAAAAGGATGCCAATGATTTAAAAAACACCCTGTATAACCATACCCATATTGTAAACGTGAAAAAAAAGTTGTCCGCCATCTTGGATTCCAAAATAAATGTTATTTTCGTAATCAGCGCACTGAAACACTTATAAAACAATACCCATATTGCAAAATTAAAAAAAAGTTGTCCGCCATCTTGGATCCAAAAATACTATTTTTGTAAACCTCATCCCGAAAAATTGGCCTTCATGGGATGCCAGGCAGATGTTTAACATCTTAGCATCCTGGCACGACGGTCATGCTATTTTTTGTCGCGGCATTCGTGTCCATTTTACTGCCAAGTCGCGCCAAGTATGTTTTACATAAGAAAATGGTCGTAATTTTCAACCGACTTCCCAAAAAAGGAGGAGGTTATATGTTTCGATGTATGTATGTTTTTTTTTATGTATGTTCGCCGATTTCTCCGCTTATAGTGGGCTGATTTCCGAAATTGTTTTTTTATTCGTAATGGTAAATTCCCAAGTTGGTCCCATTTTAACCACATCAGAATCTGTTCGGTAATTTTAAAGATACCTAACAAAATATAAAAATACCAACATTGCATTATAGAGCAAAAGCCCGCGACAGCTTGCCCTTCCTTATTTTATTAAAACTCAAGATTTTCTGTGTATGTTCCCAACATAGAAATAGCGATTAGCAACTATAAAAGTTGGATCATGATTACTTAGGCAGATTATTTGTAGCAATAACATTTGAAGTGGTAACTTAATTTTCTCAAAGTAAAGTTTTTTAAAGATTTTATTTCTGTATGACATCACGCCATCCATTACCAGGCAATTGGTGCAGATATAAACCCCTGCTAGACATTATAACTTTACTAAATTATAGTTATATTTGTTTTATTATAAAAGCTGAATTTAATATTACTTTGGGAGGCCCCAAGGGTGCTTTTTATACCTTTAAAAATCATCCTAGCTATCCACATTACCTGCATAAGCAACTAAGATCCAAACTTCATACCTAGTCGCTTATATTTTTTATCCGTATATACCACGCAGAGAAACATTCAGCATTTTTAAAATAAGGAAGGTTTGGTCGTCGCGGGCTCTCGGTCTGTTTATGTGCCAAAAATAATAGACAATTTGACATGTTTTGACATTTCAAATCAAACTGACATAAAAAGTTTCGAATTCTTAATTCTTTATTTTCGGCCAGCAGTGAAAAAAAGTTTTTAGTAAAGAAAATAGGTATAGAAGCACTAAAAATGATAAAATAAAACTTTTTTTCCAAAAAAAATGAACCGACTTCCATCATAAAACTTAAAATCATGAAATAACAATAAAGAAAAATGTATTAGCATGCTACCTACTGAATGAGGTGAAGTCGGTGCCAAATTGAATATTAAATAATCTAAATTACAATACAAAATGCCTATCTAAACAATTACATAACACCCTTACTCCTGCACTTGGCTGGCACCGACTTCACCTCATTCAGTAGGTAGCATGCTAATACATTTTTCTTTATTGTTATTTCATGATTTTAAGTTTTATGATGGAAGTCGGTTCATTTTTTTTGGAAAAAAAGTTTTATGTTTTTAGTATTCATTACCGTAAAGCAAGAAAAAAAAAAATATAGGTACCTACAAATCCTTTGTCGGATCCCTGTCACTTATTACTTCGGGTTGGCGGCAATCTCACGTCGATGTGTGCGTGTGACTTGCACACAGCCAGCTGAGGTCTATCAAATACCTAAACTCGGTCGGGCGCGCGGACGTGATACACTCTTAAAGGTGTGTCGGTCACATTTCCCTTACATAATCCCTCAAATTCCTTTTGAAATAAAGTTTGTCCAGTCCAATTACTTTTCCACTACAATATGAAGAAATTTACCAGGGGAAGCCGCATAAAGTAACTTATTATAGCAGTCTTATAAAATCAACTATCTGACAGTGAAAATCCTATAATCTAGGTACATTTAGAAGATATAATAACGAACAAAGATACTATTACGTGAATAGAAACAATTAAGTTTCGGTAGCTCGATCTTGATTTGTTGAGAGCAAAGACATAGAAGATCTAACTTTATGGTTGAGATTGAGAGTCATTCAACCTCAAAAGCATCGCGTTATGAGGTGTTTAAAACAGTAAGAGTACTTGTGGTTAGAATAACTATAACTCACCCTAAGGTACTGAGGAATCCTGATACAGTGCCCTCCGCGTAGAGGGACACGATGTCCCCCAGGTGCAGGAAGCTGTCCCCCATGCTGGCACCTTCTCCTTACCCCCACCATGCAACGACACCTGCCGACAAAAAATTGTATATTGTTACCGTGTGGGTGAAAGTAACTTATTTAATCCCTCGAACTATTGGCGCCCTCGCGTTGAACACGATTCTCCCTGGGCTGAAAAGTATTACTTTCGACGCTTCTAAGGCAACTTCAGCGCTACTTTCTCAATATGAGTCATGAAAAAAATATTACAATCAGACGTATAAGCTTCTTCTCATGATAGCCTAGCAACCTGTCACTATATCTGAATCTCCATTCCACCATAAGCTCGCTATCCAGCTAAACGTGGCCTTCGCGTCTCCTGTCCACCCCGTTAGAGATACCATATCTTTATCTTACTACTAAAGTTTCTGGAGTAAAGATTGGTTCCATTTCTTGAATGTCGCATCCCTTAACTCCACTTGACAAACTAGTATAGGACATAACCTAAATCTTAACAGTGTGCAGTAGGTACCAATAGAAACTAATGCCCTTATTTATCTCAAAGGCTCATATGAAAGGTTTTCGGGAGTTATTTAATTCATACCCAGTACGTCCCATAAATAACTATAAGAAGTTTCTTATTGATCTCAGTGAATGAAAATAAAAAACTTGCCTGTTGTTAATTATTATATACAACTCACTACACCGAAGCGATCGTTCATATTCCCAAAGGGACATCAGCTTGTTCAAACCATCAATCGATATCACTACTTCAATTGAAAATATTTGCCCAGGGAATAATGTGATTAACTTGGCTCGCTTTTTACCTTGTATTTTCAACAAAATTCCAAGAAAAAGAAGGTACTTCACCGAGGTATTAGTACTATATAAATTTTTATATAATGCCCTTGTAGTCTGTTAGATTGGTTAAAAATATCAATATGATATTATTGATAATCTCTACACATCCAAGTCTCGCTTCCGATTTTTTTTGGGTGAATCCTTTTTGACCCATATTTCCCTTTAACATGGCCTGTCCAACCAATCCCATTTCTTAAAAACAAATAAACAAATAAAAAAAATAGATTTAAAGGGTGTCCAAGTTGACTATTTATACTGTGGTGATACTTTTAAAAATCCGATTTCTGTGGGTGATACGGCTCCACCACTCTAATCAAAACCAATTTTAGACAAAGTTAAGTTGGCACTTGGCACCATAAGCAACAACATGAATCGGATGATCCTAAAAACCATACTTATTAATATTTAAAGTATTTGTGTATGTTATATTTAGATTTTTTTTTTGTTTCTACAGCGCTATACTCACCCTCACACACGATCCATCAATACAGCTCAACCAGCTTAATCAGGAGTTTCAGCATATCACACGCTATGTAAAACGTATGCAGTATGATCTTATACCACGCTCGCTTCACATCAACAAGGTAGCAAAGTAGAATTGTTCCTACGAGCAACGCCACGCAGTAACATATCTTACGATTTTCAGATATCACCATCTGAATCTTTGGCGTCGACGTTTGTATTAGAAAGTTACGCGATTTTGTGCCTTGCACATCTTGTTTCTATGATTTAAATTGCCACGACATGTGTAGTTACTAGTTAGTTAAGCCCCTTTTACACGGAGTTTTGATCAGCATGGGAAGAGCCGCGCGCAAATTAATTTCATTTTTAATTAATAACTAATGACAATACACTGGTACTGAAAGCTCATTCCAAGGGTTTCACTGAGAGATTTTGTTATGAAATTGAAAACGATCGACCCTAGATTAATTATTCCTATAGATACAGCATTTCATCATCTAAGAGTAATTATTAAATCTATAGAGCACTAGCAAAATGATTGCCAAATCGATTTATTTCTTAAAGATAATTAATTAAATAAACACATTCTTCAAATATTTTCTAACATGTAGAGACGTAAATAACTACATATTTACATTCTTTCAAGTACATTTAACTTTAAGTTTTCGCTCATCATAAAGCAGTCTTGTTTTAATGGAGAACTTCCAATCTGAGTTTTGAATTTTACTTTGTGACGGAAATATCACTCTGCGAACAAGACCAAGTTTTCAATTCGTGTCAATTTACATTCAAATGAAATGTGGCGAACAAATTGAATGACAGTCGTTCGTATACAGTGCGACCGCGATCTTTTGGCGCGTGGTAGAAAAGCGAACTAATGTCTGAGCTATTAAAATTTCTTATTTCAAACGTACGTGGCGCCCTCCCTCATACCCCAGTAGTTCGTGGTCGCACTGTACTTTTGATTTACAAAACTTTACATTCAAAGTAGATATTATTTATGTACTGAGAAATAAAATGAACTGAGTCGGTTTAAGGTCAGAGTCAGTGCAAATTTTAGAATAACGCATTAATTTTGATTACTAAAATCTTGAGAGTGTTTGCTGTCCGATCTCTTCGAACCAAATCCGATTTCTGTGGCTTGTCTAAGTGCAGGCAAAAACTAACATTTTATTTATAACTTTTAATAAAACATAGTTTTTGTAATAATTGATGTTGGTGAAAATTTTGCAAAAAGCTTCGAAGTAAGTCTCTTTTATTATTAGTAAAGATTAGTTAAGATGAGACTTATGTATTTTATTTGTTAACTAAAAAGATTATCGAGATTAACAACTATTAGTTACAAGCCTTAACCATTTTTTTATTGAGCTGAATACCCAAAAACTTGCTATAAAACGTGCTGACGACGTAATGCTTAGTTAAAACTACTTTCACGCCATATATTAGTGGTAAATGGCCTAAATAAGATCGAATCAATATCACAATAAGAAATACACTGTGTACAGACAGACGGACATTGATTGAGCTAACGACACAGCATATCATGCTTTGACTGTAGACAGTATGACACATAGCAAGGTCGCGCGATTCACTCAGGCAAGCAAATTCGCTTATTGTTTCATAACAGTATTTAGCACAAATCATTATATTTACACACATGTGCGTAAAATTTGAAGGTTAATTGATGGAGTTTGTAATGATTTGGGCGTTAATTTCAATGACAATTTGCTTTAAAAAAT
This sequence comes from Ephestia elutella, assembly GCA_018467065.1. Lineage (NCBI taxonomy): Eukaryota > Metazoa > Arthropoda > Insecta > Lepidoptera > Pyralidae > Ephestia > Ephestia elutella. The sequence continues at coordinate 2,670,422 of CM031590.1, forward strand.
CCAAATTCTGTGGCTTAGCTAAGTGCAGGCAAAAACTAACAATTTGTGTATAACTTTTTATTAAATATAGTTTTTGCAAAATTGATTTGAAATTTTGCAGAAAGCTACTTCTAAGCTTTCCGCAAAACAAATGAAAACTTATTTCTAAGCTTTCTGCAAAATTTTCAGCAATAAAGCTGCCACCGACTAAATAATGTGTAGTAATATTATCCGTAACTTGACTACCATAAAGTTGTGAGTAAAAAATAATTTTTGATTGAACACTTGACTCACAATTTACAATGGCGAAAAAGAACCAACTAGAAAAGGACGCCAAAAAAAATAGATTCTGATTTCGCTTCTTCTTCTTCTTCTTAGCGTGTCGACTCGGCGGGTCAAATTTGTGATGACCAATATGACGCCACAGATACAGCATTTTCTGATTTCGCTTAAAAAAGTGTCACTTCACGAAGTGGTATCATATCACCTATATTTAACTCCACTATTGATTGTTTGTCACTCACTATTATCTATCCATATCTTATATGTACGCCAATTGGTCAATTAACTTTTGGATATACCCTAAATTCACGAGTGAGGGAAACCAAAGAGGGGAAAAACTACTGTGTGGAAATTTTGGGGTCAAAAGGACACGGCTTTGAGTGAAGTGTTTGGATCTTTTTTAGTTTTCACGCGCCCTATCGATACGTAACTTTGTGATGTACCTTGGATTCGCTTTTACTTACAGAGTTGTGTTCTACAACATCAAAACTTCATGTACAAGGGGCTTTATTTTACCAAAGTCACTTTCACTGAAAGTTACTTAACTTACGCTTGCATCACTTTTTACTGATTTCGATTATTTAAAACAAGTGGAGCCTACCGGGCCGTAATTAGCGAACTTTTTTTTTATTTTTGATTTTTTAAGCCAACGGCAACTCGGCCATTGTGCAATAAATATAATCTGAGACTAACATTTCCAGCAGGGAGATAAGGCAATCGATACGGTGCGTGGTGAAGCCTAATCAGGCAAGCACAGGGGTGTTTATATATAGTGAAGCCTGGAGGCTTTCGACCGTGGTTTTCTTTTTGCATGTCTATTGACCTGTTTCAGATGAGGAGGCGTTACGGTTTTTACTATTGTATTTTTATACTGTTAAAGTAAGCTGTTTTATATTTTTGAAGCGAATAAGATTCAAAGTCACCATAATAAAAACCTAGTTTTAAATGTGTGAGGTATAAAAGTAATAAAAAAAATATTTGTCACTGAAAGTTACTTAACTTACGCTTGCATCACTTTAGTACAAAAGATTAAAAACCATAAAATTCAAGACGAATCGTTAACACATTTTTTCTGGTTTACTACACTTTGTTGCACTAACGATACAAAGCCTTAAGTTAAAACTATTAATTTTTGTTAGTATTTATTTAAATCATCAGTGCAAATGCGCGCTCTATAGTTAAGTTATTCTTACTCTAAATCCTACATTGAGATTTTATCGTATAGTGTATAATTTTTGTAACTAGGTACTATATCTCATCTAGATATACTATTTTCAAGAGGATCTTCTCCAACAAGATTGGCTACATAAGCCACATGCGAGCTCACGAGAGAGCCCTTAATTCTTGAAGTGGTTCGCCATGACTGAAATCGGTGGGACACACATCATCATCACTATTTTCACGACTGTACCAGCCTACATGCGCGTACATGGCCCCCAGTAGTAGCCCCCGTACGTTATGTGTATTTTTCATGTCAGTTAGTATGTAATAAGAGCTTGAAATTGCCGTTAACACGAAATAATCCTATAGAATAGATAGACGCTATTGTTGTTTTTTTTGCCGATTTTTGCGTCATCTTTCTTTTCTAATAATTTATGGTACGTGGTACTACACTTTTACATCCAAACTACACTTTTACACCCACTTTCCACATTTCACTGTAAGGAAGTCGCCAGTCAACTGAAACAGTTTCCCATGGCGTGTGTTCGTCCGTCACTCCGTACATGATTAACGTTGGCGGAGACCTTGTCTTTGTACTGTGTTTATTTTGCCGGCTCCATGCGGATTAATTGGCGAAACATACAGACATGAATTTATTGCCCGTTTGTTTGAGAACCACTGGATACAAGGAAACTGTATGCACGTCAATCATATTGTTGCTATCTGCAACCGTTTTAGATATTTTATTTATTTAGCACTAGCTTTCGCCCGCGGCTTCGCCCGCATGAATTTCCCACGGGAACAGTGCCGTTTCCCGGTATGTCTTCCCTGTCTATGTCGTCCCTTTGTCCTTCTCAGAACTTCTAACTATGGTATGTGAAATTTCAGGAAGTTTAGTTCAGTAGATAAAACGTGAAGACGTAACAAACAAATAGATAAAACTGAACCACTCCGACCAGATTGCGGACCTCCTTAAAAGGGGAGATATTAGGAGCACCCATAACCGGACAGCATGTATGAAGAGAGTGATGAGTGTAGAGGAAGCAAGAGAGATCTGTAAAGATCGTAGCAAGTGGAAATCGCTAGTGTCTGCCTACCCCCACGGGAAAAAGGCGTGATAATATGTATGTATGTATGTATGAACCCTCTACCAACCCCTACTTCACCGAATCCTATTTCAGAGGTCAGGTTTATCTGCCTTAGACTGTACATATAAATATTTGAGAACTCTTAAATCTAAGAACCAATAATAACAAATTCCGAATCGATCGCCAAACCCAGTTAAATAACACTCGGACACTATTCAAATGTCACCATGCATAAAACAAGGACGTTATATAGTCGCTTATCACTTAGTACACTGATAACATGCCTAAACCCGAATTTCGGACGAGAGAGGTAATGTAATTCCTAAACTTCCTAACCCACATCATTTCGAGGGCTCCCTGTCAGACACAAGGCTCTTGATTCCAACGAGTTGTCGATCCTTTTGTGACATTTTAGGGTTCTGAAGTAATCAAATAATTATAAACTCCTTATTGGTACTCCTAGCCACTTGGGTGAAAAATGGTCCCGGCATGGGAGGACTGATCACCCGTCTGGTGCTTGCGCTGCGTCCCCACAAAAAAGAGGAATGAATAAAAACTTTTATCAATACATATAGGTAATAAAATTCTTCCGTTACTAACTGAGTGACTGAAGGAAGCTGTTTGGCATGTAGGCTCCTTTAGGGAGTGTAGAGACACTAAAGAGCCTAAATGAAATTCGGGAAAACCTCTCCTAGAGGAGCACCACTGTGCTCTCCTCTAAGAGAGGTTAATTCTTCCGTTACTGACTGAGTGGCTAAAGGAAGCTGTTTGGCATGTAGGCTCCTTTAGGGAGTGTAGAGACACTAAAGAGCCGAAATGAATTTCGGGAAAAACTCTCTAGAGGAGCACCACTGTGCTTTCCTCTAAGAGAGGTTAATTCTTCCGTTACTGACTGAGTGACTAAAGGAAGCTGTTTGGCATGTAGGCTCCTTTAGGGAGTGTAGAGAAGAGACACTAAAGAGCCGAAATGAATTTCGTCCTCTAAGAGAGGTTAATTCTTCCGTTACTGACTGAGTGACTAAAGGAAGCTGTTTGGCATGTAGGCTCCTTTAGGGAGTGTCTCTACACTCCCTAAAGGAGCCTACATGAATTTCGGGAAAAGCTCTCTTAGAGGAGCACTTCTGTGCTCTCCTTTAAGAGTTTTTCCCGAAATTCACGGGAACGAAGTCCCGGGCCCATGCTAGTTCCAAATAAATTTAACTGACTTCAATATAACACTCAAAGTCGTGAAAGAAAAATATTTAATCCAAGAGAAAACTGTACGTGATGAGTTGAAATCGGTAGACCATCTGGGAAACCAAAAGTCACAGTTGTTTTCTCATCCTACCATTATTTTTCATGAGCAAACTGAATTATAAAAGGAATTTATTAGAAACGCTCACAGAGAGCTTCTGTGGAGTGCTTCATAAAACTTTCCCTCTTAAAAACAAAAGTTTTCTTAAACTCGACTCGACGGCTAAGAACGTTATCTTTTGTTACAGTTATAAAAGACTGAAGTGTTATTACTGTGGTTAAGACAATATTTAAGTAACAACTAAATTCGATCGGTAGATTTTTTTACAATAAGTGGAAATCGAATTTTCTTTCGTTCTGGCTGGGTGTGCTGTTGTTTCTCTATTTCCAAACTAGATTCATTCATTCATTCCTGTGTCACAGGGGGAAGGAATTTTGAATAGATATCTGACTTTAAATATTTGGGCTCGTTACTTCAGAATGATGGATGATGTGATGGCTTCACTCTGGCGAAATGCGAATGTTACGTTGGATGTGCGGGGTGACAAGAAGAGATAGAATAAGAAATGTTTACGTGAGGGGGAAGTTTGAAGGTTGCACCTGTAACTGATAAGGTTAGAAGTATCATGTATTAGACTCACTTGGTTTGGACATGAGGAGAGAAGAAGAACACTTGCTAAGAGCTGCATGATGTAGGTGGATATAGGAGGAGAGGAAGGCCTAAAGAGATGGATGGATTGTGTTTGGGAGGATATGAAGGTATTGTGAGTGGATATAACTATTTACTAGAAAATTGTGGAGAGAAAGGACATTTTGCGCCGACCCTAGATGATGGGATAAGGTAAGGCAGATGATGAGATGTAATATCTATATATTTAAAAACTCCTGCCCCCTGTGCCCTCTGAGCACACCCCGCGCGCGGAAGTCCGTGTTGTTTGATGGTTTCTACCGTAATAACACAGGCCTACAATGGTTTTCCCTTTTCATTTCTGAGTAACGTTTTCGATAGATTTTGACACGCTGATTACGAGAAAAATAGTAAAAAAAATCCTTCACGTCAGACTTTTATCTTATTTATAGTTTTAGATTTTGTTCAAAATTGGCCGGAGAGCTCCCTTTAAAAATTGATAGAAAAATATTAAACGAGTTTTATCAAATTGCTACTGCATTAAATAAATCTATTAATATGATGAATATAATCATGATTCATAATTTGCTAATCACTTCATAATTAGTATAAGAAATATGTCTTTATTGCGCTGAAAAGGGGTGATTTTAGCCTCGTTAAGTAATGAGCGTATTAAATACAGATATAACTATATTGTTATGTACAATTTTATGTCAATTCGTAGAAGAGGGTACACGTAGTTAATTATAATTATATTATTTTTGGTATAAATACCCACACCATTTTAGAAAAATCACAGTTTCTTTGTGCACTGGACAACGCAAACTTAAAAATGTCATCACGTAATTGTTTGAATTCTCCCGATAGTTTTTGTTATATTTGTGGGAAATTTGTGACGGTAAAACAACGAGCAAGCATAACAGACTTTGTGAAGAATGTTTACTTCATGTATTTTGGACTTACCATCAGCAACCAGGACAAACCTTGGACACCTCATAAAGTTTGTACTACATGTGTTCGAGAGCTTCGCAAGTGGTCAAAAGGACAGAACATGTATTTTGGACTTACATTGTGGCCAAAATGATAACAAATTTTGGCTTGATGGGCTGTTCTATGACCATTAAGCTTCACTTCCTGAATTCGCACATTGACTATTTTCCGGAAAATTTAGGAGCCGTTAGCGAAGAACAGGGTGAAAGATTTCATCAGGACTTGAAGGACATGGAAAAGAGGTATCAGGGAAGATGGAATCCTAATATGTTAGCGGACTACTGTTGGCTTTTGAAGCGAGATGAGCCAAACCGGAAATTTAAGAGAAAATCACAAAACAGAAGCTTCGGAGAAAAAAGAACAAGGTTTCACAAGGATGATTAACGTGTTTACGAATTAAGCAACTTATTAATTAATTTATATTGTACAAAAATTTATTATCATAACTAAGTATTTTTTAATAAATATTTTTTTATTGTAAAAAAATGTATTTTATTGCAATTTTGGTTCATGGTCAATAACTAAAAATCTGGACGTGATGAAGAAAAACTGATTACATATTTGTAATCAGCGTATCAAACTTAGTCAATATCAGTTATTAAACTGAAAAGGGGAATTCATGACCTAAAATTTGTAGGCCTGTGTAATTAATTCTGAGGTTTAATGTATAAATAAATGTATAAACGTTATTTTAGTATAATATGTGTACGTATATTATCTTATACCAAATGTACGTACCTAACAAAACCACACCCACTCATTAAACAATCGTAAGCCATACAAATATTTGATTTGATGCCGTAATGCTGTGACTATACTGACTATGGCTGTGATTCCACATGTGACCTGGACATTCAACAAACACCTTCTATCTCCCGATTATTTTAAATTCTGTTCCGTCACTTTCACAGCGTCATCGATGGCCGTCATCAGGTCGTCCCGAGTGCAGGTGTTAGGACACAGGGGGCAGGACAACAGGTGCTCCACGATTTGGGGACTTTACATACATATTATCACGCCTTTTTCCCGTGGGGGTAGGCAGAGACTAGCGATTTCCACTTGCTACGATCCTTACAGATCTCTATTGCTTCCTCTACACTCATCACTCTCTTCATACATGCTTTTCTGTTATGTTATGGGTGCTCCTAATATCACCCTTTGTAAGGAGGTCCGCAATCTGGTCGATGTGCGTTCTCCGCGGTCGACCGACCCTGACCAACTCTTCCATTCACCTCTGCTTTATAAATACCTTTCGTCAATCTCTTTTCATCCATCCTCTCAACATGCCCAAACCATCTTTACATTTGGGGACTTTGTCAAATATTAATCCCAACAGACCCACTTCCACACTGAGCCTTCACTCTAGTGGTGGGGAACCCCACCTACTCACACTATTATAAACAGTGGTTATATAAATTTATGTGGTTTATTGTGGCAATCTGTGACAGATTGCCTATTTACATAATGAACCAGTAAAGGGCTCAAGCCCAGACACGCCTTGTACGTCGCGGACCAATTTAAGTTTAATCCAAATGGATGCTGCATCGAGCACTAATTAAAACCAGGGTCAACGCTCGGATGATAACGTTGTGGAACAAACTTACATAGATATACGGGTATCTCACGTAGGGATCAGTAATAAAACGCGACATATGTATGTATATAGTTTGTTACTTACTCCTCGACGGATTTTGGTGAAATTAGGTTCAGTCAGCTGTACAATGAGAAATCTGAACTCCCTGACATTGAATTCGGTCAGATTTCTCTGCAGCTGACTACTTACCAACGCAACATCAACCTAAAGCTTGTAGCAAATTCGCCGACGCTACATGTGGTATAATTTCAGCAATCTTTCTGCGCCCCTGCCCTGGGCTTCGCTCCCGTGCGAATTTCGGGATAAAAAGTACCCTATGCGCTTTTTTCGGTATTTTTCTACACGTGTACTTTTCATCGAAATCCGTCCATTAGACTTTGCGTGATTGAGAAACAAACATACAATGATATCCTTACTTTCGCATAGTTATTAGTGTGTTGAATAAAAATAAAATGTATTTTTATTACGGCTTGGGGATTGGGCTGCTTACTGCTTAGCAGCCTAATAGAAATCAGACTAATTATTACGATTTTTACACCTAAATCAGTTAACAAAACAAAACCTGAACTTCCTTCACCTTGCAACACTGGTTAATACTTTTATAACTGTGTTTACATAACCGCAATACATTAACCATATTGTAAACTATTAAAACAGGTAGGCAGATCGCTATCTCCTTATTATAGCGGCTATACGACTGCGTGTATTTTTTCCCGTGGGAGCCATGCAAATCCGTGTATGGTGAGGAAACGTATATTATGTCCTTCTCGGTATTTTCAAAAAGGAGGGTAGGCAAATACACAGTTAAACATTCTTTTCTTTAACTATAAATTATATAATTTAAATGAATCTTTTCTCAAGAAATAGTTAGACTAGATTTAGACATTAGTACAGTTACAGTAGAGGAGTCGGATGTAAGGTACCCTATGACCTTTTCAGTACTTCTTACTATGTGTATGCGAAACAGCAAGATTAGTTCAGTAAATAAAGCGTGAAGAGGTAACAAACAAATAAACACACTCACTTTCGCATTTATAATGCTAGTAAGGATTTAAATTTTAGCCAGATCGTCCCGCCATTTAGTTTTAGAATTGCCGTCTCCGTTTATTTGTTAAAATACCTAGGTACCTATAGTGCGACAAGGATCTTTTGGTTTGGCACATGGTAAGAAAACAAACTAATGTCTAAGCTAATAAAATTTCTTATTTAAAACGTGGGGCACGTCATAAGAATGTCTCCAGACCAATGGGCCCGACGAGTGACGGACTGGATCCCTCTTAATGGCAGGAGGCGGCCGGGTCGACCACGGATGCGCTGGAGCGACGAACTAAACAAATTTAGTAAAGAGTGGCGCGATGTAGCCTTGGATCGGGAGTCTTGGAGGAGGGAGAGAGAGGCCTTTGCCCAGTGCTGGGCAATAATAAATAAATAATTTAAAACGTAGGTGGCGCGCTCACTCACGTGCAAAAAGATCCTTGTCGCATTATACTCGTATTTATGTACCACTATATTAATTTACTCTTTGTTATGCACCATCTCCGAACAAAGGAGTATTTTTACAAAACACTATTTACGATTTCTACACTAGCGAAGTATTTCAAAAAGGCATACATTATCATTTTTAAGAAGAATGCCTGCCTTGTTGACAAGAAAACAATTTCATGCAATGTCGAATAGTCCAAGAGACTGAAGTGTTTTTATCATCGGTTTCGATATGAGAATCACTAATCTCTTCGTCTATAACTTATTTAGGGATGTGCATACCTACCGTCTGTGTATTTTATATTGCACAACGAGCTGTCAAGCTCGAAGTGCATTATTCTCCCTTCGTGACAGATTCGCTAGTTTCAGAACATAAACTGTCTCTATTTTTATTTTGCCTGCGGCTGCACCCGCGTGAGGTTTCCACGGGAGTAGTGCTTTTTTTCGGGATGAAAGGAACCCTATGTCCTTCTCAGTACTTCTATGTGTATGCGAAATTTCAGGAAGCACAAACAAACAAACAAATAAATAAATAAACAAACAAACTCACGTTCGCATTTTTAATATGTGTTAGAATTAGAATAAATTAATCAACAAAATGATGACACCGTTTTTTTTAGGCATCATGGACTACCAACAAATAGCGTAAAAGAAGTTAATCTTGCCCATGGCAAGAGGATCATATTTTTTACCAAATGAAAATATGAAAATAAAAATTTTCTATTGGCACAAAACAGGATAATAGTGCTGGGTCACATTTACAGAAGACTTGCGTTTTGTATACTGTTGTGATTGCATTTAAATGTATTTTTTTTTCATATATGTTTAATAAAAAAATATATAAAAATTTTCTCACACAAAAATTCTACATGCCCTGGCCTATTCCTTGTTAACGCTAGCCATACAATTAATTAGTGAACGCTGGACAATGAATGGTACTACGAACAACGCGTACAGACAGACAGACAAACAGTTAGCACAATTACACGCAGATTGACTCGTCCGCGGCGATTGGTGCCCTAAATGATTTGTTATGGGATTGCTCCTAAACAATTTACTTAGTGTAGTGTTAGCTTTAGTTATGGAATCAGATGTTTAAACACAGAGGCACCGATTAATAAATCTATACAGAGGGAAAGCATCCTAGGAGCCAGTATAAACCGGTTTGGTGACAGAGCGTGAGTGCGTAAGCACCTCGGGCTCTCAAGCTTGTAGTAGTGTACTTTTTTGAAGCGCTCTTATATGAAGCTTACCCTCTGTACCCTTTTAACTACTTTGTGACAGAGGTGTCATAGAATAAAAGACTGCTTAAGGGTCGTATGGGTAGCTATTAGAGGGGTATTTATTTTGCGGGTTTGCATGCATTAGCTTTTGCCCACAACTTCATCCGCGTGGAATTTACTATGTCTAATATCTCAGGTTCTGGACAGCGTATCAAAATGAAACTTGCCCAGATTTTAAGTTAGACCTTCAATAACAGTTGTGTGCTAAAGCCGCATCAAATTTCTTTCTATTTTCGCGTGATACGCGTACGAACATACAGATTATTTTAATTCTCATAAATTTTTGGGCATTCAGTTCAACAGTTTTAAAGATAGATTTTACAAAAGTAAGAGTTAAGTATTTAGATTCCGTTGACCTTCGATCTCTAAGAGATTAGTTTTGCCATTGTAAGATTTAAAATTGCTAATGAACAATCCATTCAAATTTTCAAATGGGTAATGTACCATTGTACAAAACGTTAAACAGTGAATACAGTCCACAAGCACAGAAACACAAACTAAGCTTTCCAAAGCATAAACAAAAAAAACCCCTTCTATAACCGCGAAATTTGCGAAAATTTGCAACATTTACAGTCATATCTTTCGATCAAGTAGACATATAAGTTTATTTTACAGTTAAAAGAGACCATAGATCCAAGTTTTTGGTATGAATTTCAACTTGAACCCAGAGTTCCTGAGAAATTAATTCTTGACAGACAGACAAAATGATCCTATAAGGGTTCATTTTTTACTACTTTTGAGGTATGAAACCTTAATAACAATAGGCTATGCCTCTGAAATACTGGGTAGTTTAATCATTAAGCATGTTGATTAACTTTAGAAATCTAAAAAAAATTAAGGAACATCGTGATTCTGAGCCTAAATCACTACCAACCTATTAGTTTGATTTAAGAATCCATTACAAAAATGCTAATGCATCTGCCCCGAATGTCTAAAGATAAATTTCCTTATAATTTACATCTGAACCGTCCATTCATTCTTGACTTATCTAACAACACTTACAGGTGCATTGGCGCGCTGCCAACGTCTGTTTTGTCAATAGTCTTGTAACAATAACAGTTCCAACTTTACTGCTCATCCCGAGTAATCATACACATTCTTTGTTTTTAATGCGCATACCGAGATTATTATTACCTGAAGTAGGATAGGTTGCTAGTACCAATCCCATCCATAGTAATATTTCTCATTGTTTACGGTCAAGGTGCTTATGTGGAATGACACACGCAAACATGTTTTTGGAAATGTTAATGGAGTAATTTACTACATTAACATTTTATTATTATTTTAACGAAAAGTTGAAGTTAGCACACTACACTGAAATATTAAAAAAAATATGCCTTGCATGTTATTCTGTCCACAACTCTTGAACTCCTGGGTACAGTGACCAAATATATGTCAAGCATCAAAAATATTTTTTACTTAATGCTGAGTCTGTTAAACTTAATTAGTGAAATTATAATCCAGAGCCAATAATAATTTATGTTCTTTCCAATTAACCTTCTAGGCACAATCACAAAAACCATAAACCAACCTTGCCAGAAGAATTAATTTCAAATTTTTATTTTGATGTTATTAATTTATGACCCTGAGAATCCGAAAGTCATACTAAATATTTATTGGGCTATTTATAAAAATACTAGGTAGGTAATCCTTTTTTATGTAGGTCTTAAAATATGGAAGGTGCATACTTAACCTCATGGTAAAGAACGATTAACTTATAGTAAATACCTTCAAAATAAAAATATAACAAAGTGCCCTTTACTTACTTACAAAAAGTTTTATAAATAATTAAGATTCTAATAAGACTCTTGTTGGGAAAATTAAAGCCAACAGATCATAGTCCCTGAAACTGCACAAATAACAAACAAGTAGGTACCTATCAAATCTAAGTAGTAAGTAGATATCAATGTCAAAGTATTACATGCAAAAACATAACAGCTAGGTAGTACAACTTAACAACTTAAGTAGGTAGGCACTCATTATTATTATGATACCAGCACATGATAACAGTGACAAATTATCCAGAGTAAAGTAACAGGACAATATTGCAATTCAGACCTTATAAAATACATAAAATATACCTACTTTACAAGGTATACCGCTTGAAACTAATAGGCAAATGTTTATAATATTATGATTATCTTACCCTTATCATATATTCCGTCCACACATGAGATAACAGCACATAATCACAAAAACGTCACTGATAGAAAAAAATACAAGAATTATGCGATATTTCCAGAAGAAACATAAAAACTTTGATTTCCAATGGAACACGACTAGTGAACGAAACACGTTCACCCAGCTCGAAGGCGCGCCACTGTGCAATGTTGCCAGATATAAATTTCCATTTACTACAAATGAACAATATAAAGTTCGCATAATTTATTTCTATCTTTTATTCAACATATTCAATTGAAACAGAGAACCAATTTACATTACGTGGCTGGTAAAATAAAACAAGGCACATCACATTTTACGCATTACAAATTACAATACACTTTAGTGAAAACAAAGTTACATTGGTTTTAACAAGATTTCCCTTACAGCCGTTGTTTTTTATTACATTCTGAACAGTAAGAGGCACAGGGATACAACTTGGTTCTTGTTCTTTTATTAAATAGTTGGTGACATGGAATTCCTAGATTTCGATCCGATGAACAACGATTTACATAATTCTTTCTTTTGCATACCTGGATAGGACAATCGATATCAGCTTTCAACAATGCTATCAATATTGGGGTGTTTTTCTTTAGTAATGCCCGGATATTATTAGTAAGATAATCAAAATCATCATTGCCCGACTTTAAAGTGCTACACCTCCTGCGAGATCTTTGCTTTTTATTGATCTTATTATGTCTTTTCATATTTGCGTTTCTTAACGTTTTGTGGCAACTTTCATTACCAGAAATGAAATCGTAATTAAAAATGTCTTGCAAAAACCCTTTTGTATTTCGATTGCCCATGTTATAATTTTATAAACTTTGAATTTTGTGGGATATCATATCATTATGCAATGGATGCCAAATGAATAATGTCAACAATGTCAACACTTGATGTCAAGTTGACTTTGGAATACCTCGTTTATTTTGAAAATAAGGTTTTATTCATTCTAATCAGTTACAGAGAGAAAAAAATCACTATTGTACTTGTAATAAAGCTGATTTCAGACTACGCTATACTATTGTCTAGTTTGAACTGAAATCTCTGTCTGCGTAGTCTGAAAATAATAAGCTGTTTGATTTCAGAAGACTACTTGTTGTAATGTAACCACAGAGCAGAAAAAAGGCCGCACCTGCGTCAACTAGAGACGGCAGTAATAATATTAAGTACTAGCTGTAGCCCGCGGCTTCGCCCGCGTGAGTTTCGCTTAGACCTTTTTGTTTTTCAAACTGTAGTAACCTAAACTCCAGTACTCGAAATTTCAGCCATTTGGTTATCCCGTGTCCCGCGGGAATATATTAGGTACTCGTAGTACAGTCGCAGTGATAAAATGAATCAAAAGTGATATTTCATTCGATAAAAGATCTTCATCTGTTCATATCTACAATTTCCCGTGTACCACCACTTCCACCCCGAGTCCCTCTTTGTCCTATCCCATGTACTGTCTATTTATACGTCAGTAGAAAATGCTCATCAGGTAGAACGACTTTTGCTAAGGCACCATTTCCATTTATTTTATAGAGTAGCTGGTCTCTTGGAGTTCTTCATCAGATGTTCCATAATTTTAAATTTTTATACGTCAGCAGAAAATGCTCATCAGGTTGCACGACTTTTGCTAAGGCGCCATTTCCATATATGTAATAGTGTAGCTGGTTGGAATTCTTCATCAGATGATCCTGATCTTCGATTTTTATACGTCAAAGAAAATGCTCATCAAATTGATAAACTTTTGCAAAGGTATCATTTCCATATTTCTTATAGTTTAGCTGTTCTGTTAAGGTTCTTCATCAGGGTGTTCCAGTTTTCAAAATCAGTTATAGCCTATGTTACCCAGGCTTAATAGCTATACAACATTAAAGTTTCATTCAAATCCGTCCAGTAGTTTTTGCGTGAAACGTATATACAGACAGACAAAAAATTCCAAATTTTTTTTTTTACACGCTACAGCTTTCTATTATTCTTTTTAAGTGTCCCTCTATTTTAGTCAAAAATACTAAATGTACAGACAAAATATTTTTACTGTTTTATTATAATGTATAGATAAGCGAATAGGTCTTAGACAGAAATTGACAGAATGCTATATAAATAAAGTCATTCTCTGCCAGTTGGATCTCGGTGGTGCCTCGGGACAAAAAAAAAATCGGCATAAATGGAATCCTATCTGTTGCAGTACCTACCTAATATTCTAGTATCCTATGTCAAACTCTTATAATTTATTTTTTAGGTTCCGTACCTCAAAAGGCAAAAACGGAACCCTTATAAGATATATTTCTCGACTGAACTA